>VOPJ01008048.1:0-12261 GCA_014673585.1 Semibalanus balanoides
AATTGTATACTTTTGGGGGCCTGGCTCCCCCAATGATTTCAAATTTTAGTATTAGGCCTTTTGGCGTTGCATGGTAGGAATGAAATTATAATCTATAAAATTAGCATTGGACACCCAATCATTTTCAGAAAATGACGCTCCTGCGTGTGCGTGTGCTTGTGCGTGCACTATGTTTTTGATTTAATGTTGACAACATCAGGTCAACGTTTTTAAGCATATTGATTTATTCGGACTCGCTCGTCCTTCGCCGTTTGAAGGAACGTCTTACTTGTTCGTCATTCATATAAATTTCCTTATCACTCGGGAGTTATTAGGTATTATTTAAGCATAATTTACTAGAAACGTGAGCAGGGGCGTGGGAAGTACTTTCAAGTTGGGGGGGGGAATTTTTGGCGGACCTGAGGTAGCAAAAATGATAGCTAAAAAAACGATATATCGCTGTGGTCGCCACCTGTTACATCGCCAACAGGATTTATCGCCATATATTGCCATCCATTCACCCGATATATCGGAATCTATCCCCGATATATCGCCACCCGTTCTGGATGCGTTAATGCCGGCGACCGCCTTGATCCGTAATTGGTCATCACTTTCCCTTTTTCGACCCCTGGCCGACTCTTTCTCTGCTGAACGTCAGGGGAGCAGAGTCAACATGCATACCATATTAATGGGGGGAAACCCCCGGCGTTTTCTTACCCTCGCCACGGGAAGCCTTTTTCAACCTTCGCCCTACGGGAGGGTGGGGGGGGCTGACAGGGACCCTGAACTTCCCATAACGAAGCACGTAGAGCAACGCAATAAAAAAAAATGGCATGTTGCCTGTCATGTAAGAAATCTGATGGTATATCATGTTTTTGTGTTTCAGTCAACGGGTGACCTTCTAGGTGCATTAGTGATGTATGGCCAAATTCGCGCACATCAAAAATAGCGATTCTGCTCAGGCCGTCGCAATTATTGAAGCTATTCAAATAAAATTATTTGGTTAGCGTCAAGTTGTTGTTCGTTACATTAGCTATCTACCCATATATAGATATTGTGGTCTGGGTTAGTTAATGACCTCTTAGGGAACGGAAATCGTCACCATCGATGATATTGCTACTGGGAATTAGCATTAGAAACTTGACTCGATCACGATCCAGAAATAGCGACAAGAAAAAACCCTCAAAATAGGAATACATAAATGCAATAAAAGGATTGTTTTTTAGGACAGGTTTTTTCGCCTTGATTACAGAAAAGATATTTAATTTGGTTATTCGATCTGGTCAAAAAGTCAAGAAGGTTGAATTCCAAAAATAATGAGTCCATAAGTTTTTTACACTAGGAACCCCATCACTCAGTCAAAATATAGACATTGTTTTAAAATTGATATGAGATTGTTTATGATCAGTTCTGTCACATATGTTCGGTTTTCCAAATATCTTTGGAACCTTTGATTTTGTGGGGATTAAAAAAAATAGGGAACTAAAAACCAAAAAGTTTGCAAATCCGAAATCGTCATGTTGAAGCAAATAACGTTTTACGTCTGGTCTGATTTTTGTTTTTATTTTGCTACAAAACTCTATTTTCTATGATTTTTCAAACATTTATCGTATTTTTGCGAACATGACGTTATCAAAACTTCATTATCTCCGAAACTACTTAATTAATTTCAACAAAATTTCGGAAGGATCTGTAAAATTGTTGTTAACTCAGATACTAAAAGTTTCAAAAAGATGCGCACCATGTGTAAAAAGTTATTCAAGAAAAAAATATTAGGGGGGGGGGGCTGTCAGCCCCCCTGTAGGGCGAGGGTTAAAAAAACAAACACCGGGACCTAACCCCATGCAGGGGTGGAACTTTGTATCTCTTGGGGAAGGCCCGAGCCCCCCTCCTCCCCAATGATTTCAAAATTTAGCATTTGGGCTATGGCGTTGCATGGTAAGAACTGAAATACAATCTGTCAAATTAACATTAGGACCCCTCCCCGAGCAATTTCATCAAGTTCCGCTTATGCCCCCATGCCAAAAAGACTGAATGTTATTTACTCTGTGGCGCCGATATAATAATATTTCATTAATAGTAGCAATTAACTCCAAAAAGCATTACAACATTGTGACCATGAGTATTTTATCTACCGTGATTGTGACCAAGAAATAGCTCTCTCCAACATTACGACAACAGAAACATCTATATACCAGGTGTGCACTCGCTGTTAATTAGCAGTGTTTCGACTACTTACGATGGTTAAAATGTGCTGTCTGCACTTGTTTTGTATAGAGAATAGATGCAAATCCACTAGCGGATCCAGGGAGTAGGCTCCGGGGCTAGTGGGCGTTAGCCTTCCCCATATTGCCTGAAATGACCGATTTGACATATTTATTCCACTGGTAGAGGGTAAAACTAATTAAACTTTACTAAGCATATTTTGTCTTAAATCCGCAGTAGGTACAAGTGAAGCCAAATCCGATCTGAGGTTTCGAATTTTGATGAACTTTTTTTGAAATTTTAGCCCCCCATGCCCAGGTTCTGGAATCCAAACCTTCAGTGTGCACAAACCAGCTCCCTCAATGCTATGCAGCTTTTAGACTTTAAACTTAATTTGATTTCTTGATTGAAACTGCACTTTTGTTCTATACAAATCAGTAAACAAAATATTGTCGTAGGCACAAAGCCGTTGCCTTAAATTCAGAATAAAAGATCATGGTAAAAGACGGGAGGGACGACACCCTAGCTCTAAAGTTGGGGCCTCGGGGGACGTCGCCACCACAGGGTCCAAATTGAGGCGGGCGAGTTGCCCCCACTGCCCCCACGGTTCCCACGTCCCTGTTCATCGCGCACTGTCGGCAGCAAAGCGTGATCAAGCTTGGCTGTGGATTACGCAGCGTTATTGCCGATGCCGAGATGCCAAGTCACAAGCTCCTTCGTTTCGAGTGATTAAAGTCCGCCGTTCGCATCGGCGCACCACAACATGTTGTGACACATAGTCAAAGTCGCGCCATTTCTCCATACTCAGTCCATATGCCACTTAAACATGTACTTTTCTCTTTTTTTACTTTTACTATTCTCCTTCTTGCCGTCGAAATATGTCGAGACAGCTATGATGCGTGTATAACAGAGAAGAGTTGATCGTGTAAAATGTTTTACGGGCGGGGGCGTCCGCCCCAGCTCCAAGTTGGGGGTCGAGTTGCCCCTTGCCCCCGCCCGGTTTTCCACATTCCTCTGTGACGGGAGTGGACCTCCGATCCAAGAGCTCGATAACAGAGATGGGAAGACATCCTCGCTCGTAAAAGCATGCGATTTACACAATATAAACTCTTACTTATTTTTCTAATATAGCTTTTGGTCTTTGAGAAGTTTCAAGTGCATTTTTTCAAATCGGAGTTCTGTGAATTCCGGCTCTCCGACCATATGTCAGATACCCTTGGGAGCTTCTGAGTTTGGAGTTAGCCTTGGAGTTTGGAGTAGCATGCTTCATTATAAGTTATATGCGCAAACTATTTATTTTTAAGCTGAACTCAAATATTTTAATTGGATGGATTTTCGAGGCTAGGTCCCTTCGAAGCAAAGTTTGCTGCGTTGTCCCAAGTTCTATCATCCGATCGTGCCGTTCGTGGTCACTGGTAAAAGTGAGAAGGAAAGTCATGGATGACAGATGGATTGGAAACTCCCCGCCCGTGGCCGACCAAAGTTCAAACGACATACATGAACTGCCGCGGCTTATCATAGAACGAAATACAGGAAACCATGTGGCCGGCGCTGTCTCCCAAATCAAAGGCGCAGACGGAAAGTTGCCGATCCATATATCTCATCCATGGAAAAGTCTAACATGATAAAGCATGATTAGCCCCAAGCCCACCGACGTCACTGTGCCATATGGTGCGACCACTGCTGCCACCACCTGCAGGCACCGGTGTCGATTTGTATACTTTTGGGAGGGGCCGGGCCCCCCAATAATTTCAAATTTGATCATTAGGCCTATGGCGTTGCATGGTAAGAATCGAATTATAATCTATAAAGTTAGCATTGGGGCCCCAATCATTTTCAGAAATCGACACTCCTGCGCTGCAGGCCATCCCAGTCTGCAGGCCAAACAGCGAGCGTCCAACAGACTCGAGCCCGACGTCTTAGACCGGATAAGGTTTGGAGTCCAGCACTCTTCCGGCTAAGCTACAGCGGCGGAATCACTTGCGGATCCAGGGGGCGGCATGGGCTAAAGCCCCCCTCCATTCCAGGCTGGACAGGTGCAGCAATACAAATCAGCCCCCCTCATATCCGCTGAAACTGGTGATGAAAAATGGGCACTGGCTGCGAAAAATAACGTTTTGACGAAAAATAAGTTATTTTTTGCCTCTTCAGTGTTTCCTCTATTTGCTCGTTCGTGTTTCCTTTGTTTAGTAGCAATTTGGCAGCAGTAGGGAGCAGTGGCGGCTCGTCAATCGTCATATGAGGCAACTGAGGCCGGGCCTCACCTATTATTTAGCAAGAATGTGCTTTGAAATATGCATTGGTTGCTATAGACAACAATTATATGCGTGAGCGATTTCCATTCAGCACATCGCAGTGCATTTAATTATGACATAACACCAAAATTATTCGGCTCTTCATTCTTCCATCCACCCGCCAGCCACCGGTTCGTTCGTTTACAATACTTCATTGCAGACTTGTAACGACTCATATTTTTTTAGTCGACTCAAGTCTGACTCGACAGCCGAAGAACTGACTCAACTCTTGACTCAAGTGCTGTTAACAAGACAATGAATCGACTCGACTCTTTACTCAAGAGCTGTTATGAAAAATGAATCGAATCGACTCTTGACTCAAGTAAAGTTTTAACAAATTGATTCGACTCGACTCAAAAATACATTTGAGTCGACTCAATTTGACTCGTCACAAGTTTTATTATTAGGTACTTGATGGGGGGGGGTCGGGTGTCAGCAAATTCGCATTCCACCTAGTGTAAATTGGTTTGCTCAGGTGAAGGGGCGTGGCCATAATTAGCCGTTTTCACGATGGGCAAATTTGCGAAAAAATTCAACCCTCGCGCTACGGGACCGATAGGGCGAGGGTAAAAATATTTCTCGCAAATTAGTCCATCGTGAAAACGGCTACTACTGAAACATTTTAAAACATTTTAAAATGTTTAAAAACATTTCGCGCAAAATAATCCATCGTGAAAACGGCTACTATAAAAGAGTTGACCTGATATGATGCAAATTCTCTGAATAGGGAGCATTTGTATATTTTCCCATTGACTCTAATAAGAGGTCATGCAATTGACCTGATCTTAGATCACCGTTGTAAAGTCAGAGACCTGTTAATTGTAGGTATGTAGGCACATACTTATGGTCTTAAGAAGTCATGCAAGGTTCAAGTCTCTCGGACAAACTTTGTTGCTTCGGAACGACCACAAACATTTTTTTAGATAAGGTCACGTGACGTGATATGGTGTCCTGAGCTGAGATGACTCGAGGTCAAAACTTTTACATAATGTGGGTAATTAATGCCCCAACAGCTGTGCTAAATCTTGTGGTACTGCACGCCAACGTTTGTTTGTTATTCTCGAAAGGGAGCGTTTAAACGTCCTTCCCCTCCCCGGCACGGCGCTTTTGTGTAAGATACACATAAGCACATTTATAGTGACACAAATTTCCCCTTCCTCGAAATGGTTGTTTTGCATGTTAGAAGGAAAAAATCGTTATTTTAACGCCAGGGACTGTTCAAATAAAAAACAAAATGATTGGGCAAAGCGGGAAGTTGGTGGGGCAGTGGCCCCACAATTTGAATAGGAAACACCAACCGCGCAGGGAAGGCATCATGCCGCCCTCGGAAGACATCTTGCCGCTCTCGGAAAGCATTTTGCCACCCTCTGAGCGCAATATGCCGCCCTAGAAAGACGTCTTGCCGCCCTTGGCGCCCTTTGAAGGTAACATGCCGCCCTCGGAAGATATATTGGCGCCCTCAAAAGGCATTTACCGCACTCATAGTGCATTATACTGCCCTTGGAAAGCATCATGCCTCCCTCCTCGGAAGTTATATTGCCGCCCTCGGAAAACATTAAGCCGCCCTCAGAACGCATTATGCCGCCCTTGGTAGGCATCATGCCGTCCTCGAAAAGTATTTTGCCGTCATCAGAAGACGTATTGCCGCCATCATAAGACGTCTTGCCGCCATCATAAGACACCTTGTCGCCCTCGTAAGACATTCTTCCGCCCTTAGAGCGTATTATGCCACCCTTAGAAGGGACCATGTCGCCCTCGGAAGACACTTGCCGCCCTCAGAAGGCATCTAGCCGCCATTGCAACTGTAAACAAGGGGGCGCACATTTTGGAAGAGTGGCGCACATGAGCGTGGGCAGAAATTAACAAGGGACCAAGTCATTGCCTTGAGGGGCGCCACCCGATCGACAGGGGGGCCACCAATATTATCGAAAATTTGTCGGGGCGCGTCTCTTCGTGCCTTCAGCATTTTGTGGGGCGCCATCACTATTCGGAGGGGCGTCGTCACTAGCCGGAGGGGCGCCGTCACTTGCCAGAGGGGCGTGGTCACTAGTCCTCACTGGTCAGAGGGGCGCCTTCACTGACCGGAGGGACGCCGTCACTGGCCGGAGGGGCGCTGACACAGCCCAGAGAGACACCGTCTATGGCAGGGGCGCCGTCACTGATCGGAGGGGCGCCAGCCTTGCATGGGCGCCTCCGGTCCAAATAACCGAGTCATGCTCTGAATGGCCGTATACTGGGTACGCCACTGGCTTAGGGGTGCACACATACAGACTGGCGGAATAATTTTTAGTGTCTTTTTTAATTTTAATTTTATTTTTAGAGGGCGCCTCCGGCGCCCTCTCAAAACCCAGAACAGAAGCACTTTTTGAGGGGGCGCCTTCGGCGCCCGCTCAAAAGTGGGGGTGCGGGCACCCGGACCCCCCCGGTAGCGACGCCCCTGGCTACACTCATATAAAAATGGGGTCACAATTTTCGCCATTTTAGCCCACCGCTCCCTTCCCTAGTCAAAAATAAACAGCGACGCCCCTGATTGTGCCAATCAAAATAAAACGAACTATAGGTATGTAGGCATTGACGGATCCAGGGAGACATTTAGGACCATGCCCACCACCAAAGATCCTGAAACCTTAATTTACCCCCTTAAAAAAACGGCCGGACCTACACAGTTGCTGCCGGGTTAACGATTTCACTCTACCCCTCTCCCCCGGTCAACAACTTTTGGCTGACGGCTGATGGTCTACTACCCCCTCGCTCAACAGCTTTTGGGAAATAGTTTGCTGGATTTCCCTCCCTCCAAGGCTAGATCCACCAGTGCCCGCCCCTACGCCTCCTCCCGGTCAGCAGTATATGGCTGAGGAGCATTTTTTTCAATGTGCCTCCCCTGACGAAAATCCTGGCTACGTGCCTGGTGGTACCGCCACACCAGTTCCAAAGTTAGTTCAGCAGCTGCTACTCCTGCGACAGCACTTCCGACGACTATGTTCATAGCACAAAATATAAAAGAGCAAAGTTAAGGATAACAACTAGAGGTGCCACTTTTCTACCCACTTACCCACCAGATGTGGGTAGTAGCGGGTAGCACAAGCAATCATTTGGATGAAGTGGGTAGTTGGTGGGTAGCATAATTTTCATAAATTGAAAAACAGGGATTTTGATGGGAATTTGGATGCTTGAAGAAGTATAGCCAACTCAGGTAGTGAGAAGAGATCAACACATAACAGCTCAGCATTGAATACAGAGTTATTCATGGCAGACAGAATTATATCAAATTTTATTTGTGGGTACCTACTTGCGGATAGCTGGCAGCCTATATGCTCATGTGGGTAGTGTTGGGTAGTTGAAGGGGGTTTGCGGGTCGGGTCGGGTAGCCACAAGTCTGAAAAGTGGCACCTCTAATAACAACACAATAAAAGACTCAATGTTCCTCCCCTTTTTCTCCTGAGCACGCCACTGCACAAATCAAAGGTGTCATAATTCACTTCTCATGCAAACACGTGCAATTGCATCCAAAACGGAAAACAAAGCGGCACAAGTATTTAGGGGACATCTTTAAAAAACACTTTTGGTATCGCCTGAGAACGACATTGGGTTAATTTCCCAAAACTGTAAAAAGGAGTATATGATAGAGCATGCAATAAGGTGGTGAAGTCCAACAACAGGAAAACATTGCGTTCAAACAATGTCCCAGGGCAAATAATATAAAGGTGCATGTTTTCCTCATGTTTTGCTACCTATATCAACTAATTACTAATTTTTTCATATTTATAAATATTGGACTGTAGCTAATGCTCCATTGCTCCAAGGAATCGAATGCCGTTTTCCCGGAGACAATCAGTCCAGCGGTTTCCGAGATACGAAAGGGGGGGGGGGTAAATAGGCCCTCGACAGATTCTTATATTTGTTAAGCCCGACAGTAGGTAATAGGGTTAAGTCATCGTCTAATGGAGCCCTGTTCAAGACGATAGCAACGTTTGGGAAAGCGGAATTCCGCTGCGCGATCATATCGTTGCTATAGCTGGATTTCAGTCCACTGCCTGTACGGAGGATCCCAACAGACTTGCGCCATGTGGTCCAAGTGCTTACGATTCTATCAGGTCTTGTCGCTCGGAGCAGCAAACCTGTCAACCATTGGAATCGGCTAGCTGCGCCAGTTATTGCAGTGGTTCTCGTGGGCTCATGTCATAGACACTTCCATTTGCCGGTTATCGCATTGCGCCAGAAATGCCAGAGGTTCGTGTTTCCTCGCCATGGGGTGACACAAGTTTGTGACGCTCTCTTTGCTTTTGGGAAACGTGCTATGGGAGAGCTGGAAAACAAGAGGGAGAATAACAAGATCAAGGCGGTAGAGTTTTTGAAAGTGCATGCGATTATGTTTGAAATAGACGGGTCTTGTATTTGATTAATTGTTTTTGTAATAATCAATTATATAAAATCTGAACGATTACGTTATCATTCTTATTTTTAGTTTATATTCTTCCGTCGACTATTACACTCAAGTATATTGAATTGTTCCCATTTGATATGTTCTTGAAATTATAGTGTTTCTCCTCAAAAGCTAATAAGTTTTGCTCCGATCTATTTCTTCTCATCCTATTGAGTGCTTGTCCCTCAGAGTTCGGTCAAGAACAATGTCAGGGGAAATATAATTAAAAGAAAGCAGAATCAAAGGAGCCAACTGCAAGCTCTGTGAATCATAAGTATTTCCAGCATTGCAGATCGAGGGTCATTAGGTGACCTCTGAGGTCATGTCAATGACCAGGATTTCATGAAAATCGTGCATATGCAGATATTGAATTATTGTCTAGCTATAGAGACGCAAATGAAAATGCATTTTTTGGGGGGCGTTAGAGGAATGCTTTTGCATTATCTCTGGATCTCATTCGACCTTTGACCTGGTGACCTGATGCCTGATTTGGTCTTTGACCTTTGCACTGATATCACTATTAGTAGATATCTCTGCATCCATGCTTGTCCATAATAGATATCTGTTTTGTGTTTATCTACTGTTAGAAGACATCTCATGCAAAGAATACTTGGCAGTGAAATGCAGGGGCCCGGGAACGATTTAAAAGTTGGGGGGGGGGGGGCAAAACCAATTTTGGCTAGCCACCCCATTTTTCTTCGGCGGATTTCGACTTTTACTTCAACTGGAGCCCTACGTGCATTTTCATAATGAATGCTAACCCGCGCACTGCAGGGGGGTTGATTTCCGCCCCCTCAGGTTTTTCAGGAGTAGCGCAAAAACGGTGGTGCGCAGCGCCGCCAAATTTGGTACACCTGTTTGGGAATCAATTACACACACTTTGGAAAAGTTTTGACTTGAGTCATCTCAGTGAGGCCACAGTCCATGTCAAGTGACCTCAACCTTCAAAAATGTTTGCGTTCGTGCCAAAGCCACAGTCTTTTTTTCGAAAAATTTGAAACTTGGCAGGATTTAATAAGATATCAGTAACCTACAATTGTTTATCTTCGGATTAAATCGGTGACCAAAGGTCAGGTCAATTTCCTGACCTCCCCATAATAAGTGAATGGGAAAATAAACAAAATGCTTCCCCTTTCAGAAAATTATGCATTGGATCAAGGCTAATTCTTTTCAGAATCATGCTATTTTTTAGCTCATTCTAAATGATCAAGAATGCAAATTGTTGCTTAAGTGATTTATACAGGTCATCTGAGGTCACTGAGGTCATCTGAAGGTCATACAGCAATGAATTTGCTAATAACTCTTGGATAGAAGAGAATAGAGCGATTAGTTTGACACCAAGTGTCGCATCGATCTGGGGCCGCGTTGGCCCCATATGTAACATGACCTACTGGGTCACGAAAATGACCTTGACGCTGAGGTCAAAATTTTGAAAGTGACCCTTAACCAGGTCACCGTAATATATGTTTAGAGAGCGCAATCAATGAGACAAACGCGATGGCGTCAAAAAAATGTTTTCCCTATCTTTCTTAGGTGACATGCTATGTCACGAAAACTGTTTGCTAAAAGAACAGTAATTTTTACTTTCATGACCTCTGGAGCCTAAGCTATTAATATGAGCTCATTTTGAGGACCTGGGTGCGAATTGCCAAAATTTAAAATAGCTATCGATTGGTATTTTTTCAATCGTTGCTCCTAGTAATCATAGTTTCGAGATATCGGGGGTTTCTGGAAAGAGTCCTAAAAAGAGTCTAAAACCGGAAAATCTGACCTTTGGTGACCACCTGGTGACTCAATTGTGACCTGATCAAGAAAATACTGAAATACTTTCGATAGAGCTTGCCTAGAGCTATCCAATGCCGTTTTCCACTTGTCGCTACGTTGCTTAGTTTTGGAGATCTCCCGGGGGGTGGCGGAAATCAACCCCCCTGCAGTTCGTGTTCGGCGCGAACCCCCTGCAGTGCGCGGGCTAATGTTAAAACACTTTGAAATTAAAATGTATTCAACACTATATTATTATATTTCACAATGATCGTGACACAATTAGGTTAGCATTCATAATAATTTCGGACGGGCACAATTTATGAGCTTTCAAGGCTGGTGCCGTTTAGTGGAAACATATTTCGTCTCTTCTCTGGCAGATATGCCGCACCGCACAGCTGATATATTGGCCTATGGAAGGAGCCATGACCCCTTTAATCGGATGAAAATTGACACATTTTGCAATTGAAAAAGGAAATCCAAGGAATTTCAACTACAAACACAGACAAAATATTAAGTCACCTATAAAAGCCTATGAAGCGAAATTCTTGTCAAGCGCTTTTAGTAATCCGATGCATTTTTGGATTTGGCCCTTAAACCACTTATTTGTCGTTCTTAATTCGTCCTTGAACAACGATCTGTCAAGCAGACAATGTTGGTAAGGTAACAATTTTCCCATCACTTCTGGTTAAGGTCATTTTGTGACCCATGTATGTAATGTTACATATGGGGTGATGCAACCTGACGAGACAATCACTGGTGTCATTCTCACGTCTTTATCTTTATAATATCAAATGTTATTGGCAAGCAAGTGCTTGTGACGACAGAATGCCTTCCAGCTGACCTTCAGAGGTCACTAAACAGCATTGTACCTGATCAATCAAGAATTAGCTAAAATAACATGATAAATTGACCTTATCTAATGCGTATTCTCTGAAAAGAAAACATTTTCATATGTTCCCATCGACTCTAATGGGAGGTTATGAAATTGACCTGACCTTAACAACGATATAAATAAAAATCAGAGATATGCGAAATTTTAGTTACTTATGGGGTTATGAAATCCTGCAAGGTTAAAATATCTCGGACAAACATTGTGGACTCGGCACGACCACAAACATTGTTGAAGATAAGGTCACGTGGCGTGACATAGTAATCTGGGCTGAGATGACCCTAGGTCAAAACTCTTACATATTGTGGGTAATTATTGCCCCAACAACCGTGCAAATTTTGCGGGGCTGCGCGCCGAAGCCTTTTTTGCTATCCTCAAAAATATTAAAGGGATAGTGCCACCTTGCAGACCAGTATCGAGTTTTTGGTGTTAATCGGTAGATTACGCATGTCCGATGTACCTGCAAAGTCTGGTTCCCGAAACTGCCCCCATCAGATCAAAATACATTTGCACCAGAAATGATTGGCAACTTCTTATTGGACTCGCCTCCGCACTATTTTGAATCACTACTTTGCGGACTTAAATTGTCATTGAATATTGCAACTCAACATCACGATTCCGTCAGTGAACTTTAAATTAAAAAGCGTATGCAGTTTATCATATTGTCAACAATCTGAGCTTTTTTCATTATAAAATCAGGCACAAAT
>VOPJ01008049.1:0-10498 GCA_014673585.1 Semibalanus balanoides
ATAGTGACCTTATGTGACCTGACCTTGACCTTTAACCTTTGCCAATAATCTCATTTTCGAACATACAGGATATGTATCATACGTTTAAGAGCACTTTTGGTAATCATGGTCGCAATCGAAGGCTTTGGATGGAAAGTATGGCCTATAAACTAAAATGCATTAATTTTTACCTTTGACCTGATCATGATCTGACATTTGACTTCAATTGGAAACTTACAAGCATGCTTTAGATTTGTCTCATTGAGCGCTTTCGAATGCCGCCTAGCGCGTCTCGCTGCGATCGTTGGTGCGGAAGATAACAAGTGGGCGTTCAATGCCCCCCTCCCCCCCAGTCAATGGTGTTCAGATCAGACCCCAGTCTATGCCGGGTTAAATCACAGTTTTAATTTTTGACCAAATACGAACAAATAAATACTATTTCTGTATTTCTGAGGCAAAACTGGCCTGGAAACATTCTTTTTTATTTGCATTTATCAATGTGTAATTTTGAGGTTTTCTGACAGAGCAAAATCGCTATTCTGGACGTGGTCGAGTCAAGGTCATTCACTTGACCTGGAAAGTCACCTGTTGACCTGAAGCCTAAAAATTGCAAACCGTTAGATTGCTCACATGACAGGCAACATGCCGGTTCTTGCAGCGTTGCTCTAGGTTTCTTGGTTTGGAAGTTAACAGGGGCGTGTCAGTCCCCCCCGTAGGGCGCTCCCGTAGGGCGAGGGTTAGGGCTGGTGCGAACAAAACTAACTCAAATACGGTACAAAACTATTTGTTCTTGCTGGGAGCTTACAAGTGTGATGTCGCTACAATATTGGAGATCTGTTAAATCCCACAATGGGTTAATCATCCAAACAAATTATTTATAAATATATATTTTATGAACAAATGGAACAAAGTGCGTATTCGTTCATCTTTGGTTTTTGTATATGTGATCATGGCCCGTGGCCGAAAATTCATATAAAAGATACATAAATTCACTAAAACTTGAACAGTAATTTTGTAAGGAGGTGATATAAAAATAATTATCAACACTATATATCTAATGCCTTACATTCAACGAGCACTTAACCAGTTAAAAATCCTTACTTAATACAAACTTAGAACAATCATTTCATTATGTGAACCAAGAGCTCCGCCACGGTCCAAAAATTGGGAGGGGAGGGGTAAAGGCTTTCTGAAGTTGATTCTTTTAATGCAACGCCCATAGGCGTAATATAAAAGTCCAAAACTTTTTGGGGACACTTACCCTGTCCCCCCATAACGTGGAGCCCCTTGTGTTACCTTTTTAAATAAATTTAGACAGAACCTTTTGAATGGACAGATTTCCGAGGTCAAGACCTGCGCTAAGCGCTGGACTGCACTGGGCTCGAACAAATAGCGAGCGCCGAAGCGACTCGTACCAGGGCTGTCTCACCGAGTGAGGTCAAAGTTCCAGCCCTCTCCCGACTCCCAGAGGTGAGTCCCAGCCCTCTCCCGACTGAGCTACATGAGGGACGCACTTAAATCATATATTCAATTAATTAATTTATCATATAATAATTGAATCAGTGAAAATATCTGGAAATAAAATAGCTTGAAAGGACAAGCAATGATCGTTGCAACATTGACATTGTAACAAGTCAACGCCAGCTGCTTCTAACTAAGACCATATTTTTACCAGATGACTTCATTGTGTTAAATACACAAAATGTTTACCGCTTAGCTTCTAACACGCTTGTTACTAGAACATTTTATTCTCGTCATTTGACAGCAGTTCATGCTTGTTAACTGTCTTGAGCTCATTTCCCTGGTACTGTGTCGCAATAATTCCAGTTTTGTTCGACCCAGTTTGTTGTCCGTAAGCGATCTTGTATTGCTTAATTAGTCCTTGGTTTGACTGGCCGGAGATTAACGTCAGGATAAATTTAAAATGGTAAAATAAAGATTATTTACTTCTGGCGATAATTAACAATAATGACTACTTGCTTATGTTCAATTTTCTATAATTATTATATTTCAGTTTCCTATAGGCAATAATTACTCTGTTCAATTTCCTAACTAAGAAGTTTTGTCAATTTAGCTTTAGATATTAACAGCTCATAAGTGGGATGTTGGGGAAATGTCGTAACATAAAAACATAAGTTTATTTTTAATTGACCTGACTCTAGACTTCACAACGTATTTAGGTCCAGTTAACTCTCTTGAAACATCAAATATGAATTATTGCATTATGTGCTTGATATACTGTTTAAGTGCATTTATTTCCATGTTTCACCAAGGCCGTGCCTCTGAGCGTCATTTTCGCTCTCTCTGTTCAGCAATGATGCCTTGTTTTGCCGATTGATTCAGCAATGATGACTTGTTTTGCCGATTTATTTAAAACATTGTTTATGTATTTGCTGTCGTTAATGCATCATTATGATTGTTTGCGGCAAAGCTTCGACAAATAAGCTGTATTTGCTAAAAACACTTCTGCAGCATTTCCGTATTTTTATATTGCTGCAAATTATTCCAAACACTTACCGCCAGTTCCCATGTGATAACGGTAACTACATGATATCATGAATACAGCGCCAAGACACGCCATAAAACCCATAACACGGCCGCACTACGGGAAAGGTGTGCTAGCACAAATCAGGAACCACCTCGCATTGCCCACATTCCCCACCAGTAAAACATCTGCATACGGCTTACACACCGGGCGAAATTTTTACTCTGACCGGTGCGGAGAGCCGTGACTTTCCCTGGCTGTATCCGTGAGTGGTGGTGCCCACC
The DNA here is from genome assembly GCA_014673585.1 of Semibalanus balanoides. Classification (NCBI taxonomy): domain Eukaryota; kingdom Metazoa; phylum Arthropoda; class Thecostraca; order Balanomorpha; family Balanidae; genus Semibalanus; species Semibalanus balanoides. The sequence goes on from VOPJ01008049.1 coordinate 2,749, forward strand.
CGGCCGCACTGACGGGTTGGCCACGCCGCTGGGCCGCGCCGGCCGCCGCCATAGTGCAGACTCCATGTTCGACATGAGGCAGGCATTCGATATGGCGCGCGCGTGCTGCCCGCTGCTGCTCGCTGCTGCTCGGTGCTGCCCGTGCGGCCCGCTGCGGCCGGTTCGGACATTCCGGACCCGTGCACGTGCACAGCAGGGCGACGGTGTCGTCCAGGTACTGCTGAACGACAGACGGATAGACAGACAGGCAGACAGACAGACAGCAGAGCAGAAGAAACCCAGCAACAGAGAGACAGACAGAGCAGTGGCGGCAAACGCGCTACTAGTAGGCTTGGGGCGGCCTGGCATCATCGATATCTATATAGACGGTGGGCCCAGCTCATTGCGCACCAATAAAGTAGACAGACATAACAGGGATGAGACGGCCCAGGTTACCAACAGACATGTGGACCGGTTTGAGACATAACATGACGCCAAGACAGACGACAGACAGACGACAGACAGACAGACTGGCTGATAGTGAAGCACCGACGGCCTAGGTAGGTATGTACGTCAGAAGCCCTGAAAACAGTGCGAAAACTATGTGGAGTTTTAGCACGATCATGCCGCCGCGGTCGTATAACGTACACTACACAATAACACATTGGTCATCCAAAGCACTGACCCTGAAAATTGAACTTATCTACCTTAGTATGCAAAGGCGCAGGCAGACCTTTGGCAAGGGGGCACGGCCTCCATACCCCCCTGGCAAAGCCCCGCGCCCATCGAAACAATGTCGCGAAAAAATATTACCGCGGATTTAGGCCACTATGTTTTGCAGGGCCCCTACAAAGTCGCTAAAAGGGACGTCGCCGATAATTTTGTAGTGTATAAGTCTTCCCAATGGGGGGGGCACGTGCCCCCTCTCTCCCCTCCTGGCTGCTTCCTTGTTGGTATGGTCTGCCAGCAAAACGGTAGGTACAGTGCGATTCGTAATGTACCGTGATTCCAGTGTCCAGTTCCTATAGATGCCACCTGTTCGGCGAAAACGGTGAGTTGTACGGGGTGTACTAACACACGTCTGCGGCGGCGTCTTTCCGCCTCTGTTCAACACGAACCGCCAAGCACTGCACCGGTGCACCGGTGCACCGGTCTCACCGGTACCAAGATGTGACAGCAGCTCGGAAATTATCCCGGATGTTCACCGAATCAGGCTCATCCGCTTCTCCGTCCAACACTTTGTATTGCCAAGGTCATGCCCTGACCAAGCAAACTTTATCCTGTGTCTATCCTTAGAGTTTATCCTAGCAAAAGCCCTATTCTTCCTCTTCCGTGGGTCGCTGCTGGTGTTTGTCTAAGCTGCACCTGAGGATTCAAGGTAAGCAATTCATCTCTCTCATGCACACTATCCATTGCCCCGCTCTCTTCTGTCACGCATGATCATTTTGGCATGTCGTCAGGATTGAGCCAATCAGTGCGACACTTTACTGCCGTCATTGTCCAATGTTTGTAAACTAAGTCCACTCGCAGCCACATGCCCCCTCATTGTCGTGGCCTCACACGTCATCACTCATCAACAGTGTACTATTTTTGCGCCAGCTTACAAGGCGCTTCTTATGGTGTGGACGCTGTTTCTTTGTTGGTGGTTTGTGGTTAGGTCTCGGTCGGCTGTTATGGCCTCAAACTGACGGTGTTTTAGTTTAGTGCTTCGGAGTGAAGTGCAGCGCACACGTCATAAAACGATAACGAGTAACGGTCATTTGGCATTAGGAACTGCTTACTGATAATTTAAATTAATTACCTGGAAGGGGATGCAGCGCATTTGGACAGATTCTTGAGAAAGGTATGCAGCTGCACGCAAAGCACCACAAGGTTAGATGGTTTAGTATGTTGGTTAGGCAATGTAACTGACTTTTATTATGCTTTTATGGTCTTGTTATTTTCTTGCTGATCTGTGATGCGAATAAACATACCGCTTTCTTTAAGCGATGCACTAGTTTGTTAGTTCATAACCTTATTTCGAAACAAATGCAATTAGTGAGTGTTTCTAGGTCAATTCGCATTCATACCATTAACCAAGAACACACGTAAGCGTAACGGACATGTCAATAAAAGAACGTTCCAGAGCAGGTCTGCAGTCCCAGTCATGGTCAGTGTCATTTATTCGAGAGCGTCCACACTCCACAGTGTGGAGCGTGTCTCACACACAGTGTCTCACACACAGTGTCTCACACTGCACACACACCATCAACACTTCATTAACAAACAATTTTGTTTGTGTGAGACTGAGCTCGTGCAGCACGCGCTTTGATAAATGTTCAGAAAATTGTGACAATGCAATTTAGTTAAAGGTAGCGCTTGTGCAAAGCACCCACTTCTGTCCAAGCATCAAGTCCATTCGTGTTATGCACTAGGAAACCACTTATTATTTACACTAATATATTTAATATATATTTACTGATTATATAAGATTAAAAATAATATATGCTAAACCTGCCGCCGCTGCTTCTAGTCACTGTATAGAAAGGAAGTATATACGCATAGGATCAGTTTGTTGGGAAGTTACAGAGGTTTTTCGATAAATGGGCACCACCTATGTTCTTACGGCTCACTCATTGCCCACGTTTTTACCCAAAAAAGAAAAAAAACACTATCGCTTCGAAAGAGCAACAATTTACGCTGAGATATCACTATAACCATATATCGATATATATACTCATTCATGATGTGGCTACACGATGTCAAATCGAAAAAGTTTGTCACAACTCTAGTGAAACGATTTTCGGGATTTTAAAGTCAAATAATTAAACGATTTCCATAAAACGACCGTAAAATCAGATCCTCGAATCAGTCCAGTTTATGGCACGCGCAAGTATTGGCCCATTTCATCTGCATTGTTGGTCCTTACATTGTTTGCCCTTCACTCATGTCACATGGTCGACGTCAGAGAATTCTGGAAGATCATGTCCGGCCTACATCCGAGCAGAGCCTGGCCGACTCCAATAGTCGGACTTGAATTCTCTGAGTTTTATCTTCGTCTGGGGAGAGTTGGGCGAATGTTTTTTAAAATGTGAACAGGGGTCACGCACGGTCGGAGGCTGAAGGAACCGGCTCAGGACTGCTGGACACAGTTTTTTCCAGAGGCTGTTAGCCGAGTGCCTGTCAGTCAAGTGCCTATTCCCACGAAGGCGTCTCCAAGCGTAAGGGCGGGTTCTCCACCCACCCCTTCCCCATAGTGGTGGAGCTCATTTTGAGGCAGACCAGTGAACTTGCGTCGTGACATTAATTTTCGCACGTGTGAATTTTGCATGTGTTCTATGTTTTTAATTAATCTTCTGAATGATCTGCTAGCCTGATCTCCAGTTGTTGTGTTGGCACGTTTGCAGAATCTTAGTGTGATCTAGTATGTATGCCGACTAGATTTTCGTTTCACTCTGGTTGGCGCAGGGACTAAATATTCTATAGTTCGACGGGTCGTGTAGCCGCAATGATATGCTATTGAGATATGTTTATAATGGTCTTAACCAGAAACTTGTCAGCTCTTTCGAATGGTATGCTTGGTGTCTTCTTTTTTCAGCCACAAATGTGGCCATATGAACCGAGGAACTTGGGGTGCCATTTTATGAAACACCTGTTAAAGGGAGATAGGATCAGTTGTTGGAAGTATATAAGGGAATAGGATCAGTTGTTTTAACGCTGTATACTGCTGTAGTACAGGACGATTTTGTATATAACACAACAAATGTGAATTTAGAAAGTTCCAGCAGAATGTGGAGTGTGTTATTCTACACAAAATCGGCCTGATGATATGCAATGACAGGGGCGATGCCGTGCGGACCTTTTCTGGGATTGAACGACAGCCGACAGGCTGTACCTGTTGGATATTGGCCTTAAGGCCGGCAGGTGCAAAAACTTCCAGACACATGGGTTTTTGCTACCGTTTCAATGCAGTAACGTTAGTTGATTTTGTAATATACTTGCTCTCAGTGCAAGTGGCCAGATGAAGTTTCCAGTGGTCAAACTTAACTTCGTTATTCTTCAAAAGGTATGCGTCAACTTAAAACTATGTATCTTTCTCGATCCAAGTGTCATAGGTAAAATGGTGTGATAGTACGTCTTGCCATATAATTTGCAGTCTGCATTGCTGTCAATATTTGCTGTCATAGGTATATTGCTGACAATATTTGGTTTAAAAATATTTGTATTAGTGCGGACAGGGACTGTGGATAACCACAGAAGGGGTGAATATTGATATTGTAATAGAAAACATTTATTTAATAATATTTAAACATTTCATGTTTGCCATTACTTGATCAGCTACTAGAATGACTAGTAGCAGATAACGTATTTTTCCTGATGTTATCTGCCTTCTCATAGGAGTTTAAGTTGCTTCATTAACAAACATGTTTTGCTTTTCTGCTTTAATTATCGTCGAGCTGTTGCTACGGTAACGCCATTAACTCCAGGTCTTCTTTCGTTGACATCAAATTCATATTTTATTTCGAGGTTAAAGGGAGTAGGTCACCTCAAAAGTTGTCTTGAAATTTGCAGGGAATAGTTAACTTGGGGAAAAGTATGTAGAATGACGGAGAAGGGTGCCCTGTTTACGGTTCTGGCATTCGTTTTTGCGGAATAAGTACCAATTTCTTGTAATTTGACAAATATTTATATTTTGACATGTGACCCCACACAAATCACCAAAATTAGTTGGGACGTCATATCGCCAAAAGTCTATCTTTGAATCAGAACATGTAAAACAAAACGTTCGCTGGGTCGAGACTCCAGAGTTATATTGGTTGCGATTTAAAATGTGTGAATATTTACATTTTGTATGAGAAGAGTTGGATTGGCGTAGCGGTGACACATACCCATAAATGTGCACGTGCATAAATAAATGTGATATACCTACACATAAATGTGTTTACATGTGGATGTGAGTTCATCGGCGTGTGTGTGGCGGAGGATGTAAACAAATGTGTGGATGTGTAGGGATTAGTGAGTGGAGTTACTATTGCAGCTACAAGTACCAGCCACCCACCAAAAGGTGTGCCTTTTCAAGACGAATGTCGGCATTATTTTTAATTCGAAATCCAATTAACACTGTTAAATTTATAGCCACAAATATGTTGAGCTAATCTTGAGTTAAGCGCAACCAAAAAACAAACATTGTCACAATGTAATCGATATACTGCATGAACACTGACCCTGATTCACCCCCACCACAAGCGAAACTTTATGAAATCGCTCGGGGGGGCTGATGTTAATTTGATAGATTTTAACTCAGTTCTTACCATGCACCACCATAGGCCTAATGTTAAAATTTGAAATCATTTAGGGGGGATCGGGCCCTCCCCAAGAGATATAAAGTTCCATCCCTGACCCCACCCATCAAAATTGCGTCTTTTCACTGAACATTTATTGTTAATTTTTCGCTGGAAATCGGTTCCAAATTGATAAAGGTGATACGTTTCGGCGGCTGTTGGTTCAAATAACAAAAACGAAGAACGGCAGAAACCACAGTGGATCACTGATGACGTATACGAAATGTCACGAGATTTGTCCATTTAAAATAAACCAAATAAAACCAACGACCTTTGTTTTGAAACTCGGCAACTAAATCATTTTGGAAGTAAAAATTATCGATATTGAAGTTTCTCAGTACGCCCGGTAATCTGGCTATCTCAGTTAAAAACTAATGTTAAAGGTGAACTATTCTCTTTAAGCAAACGGGGTATTTTGAGCTAAAAATGGAATATTTTTCGGACGATATATACTAGATGGATATCTGTCGTAGAATGGGCATTGGGCATGTTTCTCTTTTCTCCTTCATGTCCATAACAAACTTCATGCAATATATGACGTCATGCATATGGCAGCTTGGATATGGAAACTATTGCACACAATAATGACAACCTTAATACATATATACGCAGGCTGTTTGTAACGTACCTAAGCAACAATTGTGAAGTGGCGGGCGCGTCTTGGGTGCCCGAAACTTCTTGTTCTACAAGTGACCCACTTGGTCCTGTGTCGAAATTACATATTAGCGTAGCGAGGTAATTCTTTCACCCAAAACCCATTTTTCGATCTTCTCTTACAAATATGCTATCTGAGTTAAGAAGATCCATGTTAAAAATTAACTATTCCCTTTACGCTTTACTTTTAAGAAGTTAGTGTTAGTTCATGAAATGTGAGCAGACGTGTAATGAGCCAACTATTTGATTTGGTTACATTCATTAAGACCAAGCGCTTCAGCTGTGATTAAACATGTTCAAAAACGGTTTTATATTATTGTGCATAATCTTTAAAGCATACGTGTTGTCCCCTTACACCAAACGAGGAGTGTTTTTAGTCATGTTGCGAGCAACAAACCTAACAGACAAGAAAGTAACTCGTTCATGAATGGCTCACAGATATCAAAACTATGTTGTTTTTGTCACCAGCGTAATTAAAAATATTTGCGCTTATCCTGGCAACTGGCAAGCAATGGTATAAGATCCTATTTAGTTGTCTTCTCCTCCAACTTTGACGTGTAAGTAGGTCAAATCCGGGAATAAATTTGTAATTTTATGGATTTTGATGGTAATTAAAGCATTTTTTTCCAGCTCAGCTCCCCAACGTTTCTACCAGAAGCTATCCCCTGCCGGCAAGAGCAATTCTTCGGAAGAGCTGCACGCTGGTGATAGAGCTCAGCGCCTGTCATGTGCTGTGCTGTGTGTGCTGTGCTGTGCAGTGCTGTGCTGTGTGTGCTGTGATGTGTGTGTGCTGTGATGTGTATACTGTGCTGTGTGTGCTGTGCAGTGTGTACTGTGCTGTGTGTGTGCTGCGCTGTGTGTGCTGTGCTGTGCTGTGCTGTGCTGTGCTGTACTATGCTGTGCTGTGCTGTGTATGTTGTGATGTGTGTGTTGTGTGTGTGTATGTGTGTGTGTGTGTGTGTGTGTGTGTGTGTGTGGTGTTGTGGTGTGTGTGGTGGTGTGTGTTGTTGCTGTGTGTGACTTAGTGATGGTATTGCTGTGATGGTGTGTGCTTTGCACGTAAGTGCTATGATGTGTGTGCTATGCTATATGTGCGTGCTGTGTGGAGTGTGGCTGTGAGTGCTATAGCTGTGTGGTACTATGAAATATATGTGCTGTGTTGTGTGTGCTGTGCTGTGCGTGCTATGCTGTGGTTGTGTGTTAATTCTAATATGTGCTTGTGGTGCTGGTGTGTGTGTGTGTGTGTATGTTGAGCTGTGTTTGATGCGTGTGCTGTGTGTGCTGTGTGTGCTGTGCTGTGTGTGATGTGTGTGTGATGTGTTGTGTGTGCTGTGATGTGTGTGTTATGTTGTGCGTGATGTGTGTGTGTTGTGCTGTGTGTACTTTGATGTATGTGATGTGATGTGTGTGCTGCACTGTGAGTGCTATGCTGTGTGTGCTATGCTGTATGTGCTGTGCTGTGTGTACTGTGCTGTGAGTGCTATGCTGTGTGTGCTATGCTATATGTGCTGTGATGTGTGTGCTGTGCGTGCTATGCTGTGTGTGCTATGATATGTGTTGTGCTGTGTGTGCTGTGTGTGATGTGTGTGATATACTATGTGTAATGTGTGTGCTATGCTGTGTGTGCTATGCTATGTGTGCTGCGATGTGTGTGCTATGTTGTGTGTGCTATGTTGTGTGTACTGTGCTGTGATGTGTCCTGTGATGTGTGCTGTGATGTGTACTGTGATGTGTGATGTGTACTGTGATGTGTGATGTGTTGTGTGCTGTGTACTGTGTTGTGTGCTGTGCTGTGT
>VOPJ01008050.1:0-19325 GCA_014673585.1 Semibalanus balanoides
CTCTCAATGAAACGAATCGAATGCATACCCGAAATATTTCAAGTTAGGTCAAACGTCAGGTCAAGGTCAGGTCATATGGAAAGTTCGAGTCAATTGAGTTAATGGTTCATACTTTCAATTAAAATCCTTTGATTCAAGACTGTCAATGCACATAAATCTCTCAAAAGGTGTTAATACATCTGTTGCACTTAAGTACAAAGTGAAATTGCAAGCAAATGTCAAGGTCAAGGTCAGGTCACAAAAGGTCACTGTCACGAAGAGGTCAAATAAAGCCTTGTGGACACATGTTTAGGGGTTAATTTTGCACTTAAGAACGATAGAAAACAGTAAATTTTTACAACTTGACCCCGTCAAGTCAAGATCAGGTCATCTCAGGTCAAAACTGAAAACTGACTAATATGAATAAACATGCATGTCCTGGGTTAGTTTTATCTCAATAAAACAAAATGACATTTATATATCTGTAAATCAGGTCAAAAAATCCAAAATAACGTATTTTGGGACCAAATGACGTCATTACCTACTTATGCTGGAGAGCAATCAGTCACTGGGAAAATGAAGCTATTACTTGAAATTTGTTCTGGATATTCAATTACACTTGGTCTCATATAATATTATATATATAAATATATATATATATAATATATATATATAATATATATATATATATATTATATATATATATATATCCGTTTTTTAGATACGTTTGATTTTTTTTTGAATTTCTGAAAAAAAATCATTTTTTTTGGGGGGGGGGTCAAAACCCAAAAGTTTGGAAATCCGAAATTGCCCTCTTGTAGAAATTAAATTCCTTTCTTATACAGATTTGTGTTTGCCCGATTTAACTTTAAGCTATATTTTCTACGATGCATCAACATTTATCGTTATTCAACCAAAAATGGCATGACATGACGTCATCAAAACGTCATTATTTCCCAAAGTTCTCAACTTTTTTTGATTATATTTTTTAGTAAGACGTCAAATTGATGATGGATAAGGTACTCAAACTTTGACGTCGTTATCTCTTACCGTTTTCAAGTTATTGCGGAAATACGGGAGGGGGGTAATATTTACCCCCCCCCCTACGCCGCGCGGGTTAAACGTGTCATTATGCTCATATTTGAGAGCGTCTCAGTCTTTCCAACGTAAGTGCCAATTCAAATCGACATCACAGCTTGATTAAAAAAAAGGCTTCGTTTAGTTAGGCGTATTGAAAATCACTGTTGTATGCATGAACGGACTTTTCAGGTTTATGGCCTTTCATTTCGTCAGTAGCCTGTCGCCATGCAAATACGACCAAGCAGAGCAGCACGTTTCCCAGCGCTATAGCGGCTGAACACTCGTAACGCTCGAGATTGAATAGTGCATGCATTTTTTAGCAACGACGGGACATACTAGCGGCACAAGGTATTATGAAGTTCTTATTGAAATAATTAACGGCTGTGTTGCGGGTGTGGCTAATGCCGAAGATGATCAATGCCTTTTTATAAACACATGCAGCATAACTAAAATCGCATGACTCAACAGCGATTTGGGATGCAACGTGGCAGTAAAAACCCTAGATGGTATTAAGCTCCCAATGCCTCACGAGTGGACAATAAACCATCTGAATCACCAGCTCAATAAGCAGATCTCAAGAGGTCTTATTTTCGTACCTTTCTTTCAGAAATAAAGCAGTGTCTGTAAAAAAGCGACGACGATTGCCAGCGACGAGTGCTCACTGATCAGGTGTTGTATTTGAAGTTATTCGAGAAAAGGGCATCCTCCTCGTTCGGCTACACACCAAGGCGATGAAGTTGAGGAACACCGATGATGTCATTTTGTCACAAAACGGAAGACTTAGACCACATCAAATATGGACCTGGCCGAAGTTTGACCAAGAAGATTTCTCGGAGGCAGAATCATAGCATAAAAAGCGCCATAACACTAAGCAGGTGCAGATACAAGGGGGGGGCGATGGGGGCGGTACCCCTGCCTTGACCGACTTAGAGACATTAAATAAAACAAATATATAAAGACATAAAAAGTGAAAGTAGGGGGCATTCTCAAAATAAAGTGGGCCAATTCTGACAGTTTTAAAAATTGTGGGCACCCGTCTGTGTATTTGTAATAGCCCCCTTGGATATTATGGGAATTACTATTCTAGATTTGCTGGACATTTCTATTATTTTTCTGTTAATAGGACCCCTGACGGGCACGGTGACCTTGACAGATACCAGGGGCCACCTGTCTGGTACCGGGGGCGGAGGCGGCGCCACCAGATTTTACCTGGGGTGGGGGCAAAGTCGCAGGGAGTGGGGGTTCCTTCCCCAGGGGGGCCTCCTCTCCGTCCCCGGCGGATGACCTCCTATCTAGTACTGGGGGCCTTCTGTCTACATATGTAGTACTGGGTGCCTCCTGTCTAGTACCGAGGGCCTCCTGGTCAAGTACCGGGGAACCTCCTGTCTTGAAATAGGGGCCTCCTATCTTAATACCAGTTGCCTCTTGTCTAGTTACCAGGGACGATGCCTCCTATCCTAGTACCGGTGGCCTCTGTCTAGTACTGGGGCCCCTTGTCTAAATACGGGGGCCTCCTATCTAGTACCGGGGATGGGGCCTCCTATCTAGTACCTGGGACCTCCTGTCTAGTACCAAGGCCTCCTGTCTAGCACTGGGGACCTTCTATCTAGCACCGGGGGCCTCTCCATCCTCACCGGAGATGGGGCCTCCTATCTAGTACCGGGGGCTTCATGTCTATTGTCTAGTACCGGGGCCTCCTGGCTAGCACCGGGGGCCTCCTGTCTGGTACCGGGGCCCCCTGTCCAGAACCGAGGGCCTCCTGTCTAGTGCAGGGGCCTCCTCTATTGAGTCCATCTCTAAAAATACGTTCATTTTACTGCCTTTGTCATATACACAGATTGGTACTTAAAGGGAGGTGTTCACCTTTAACATGGGGTTTTGAACTGATATAGCAGTTTTGTAGAGCAGATCGAAAAATTAGTTATGGCTGAAGAAAAAACTCGCAACGTAAAAGTAGTTTCGACACAGGATTAGTCTGCATTTTCTTCGGGGGGCCCCGACAAACAGCCTTCGGTAGTTCGCGGGACAGACGCGGCCAGACGGGCTCCGGAGGTAGGACACTCTCTGACACGTAGTACCTGATCACGACGCCTCGTTAATATCCGCTCAGCCGCCCGGGGCTGCACGGCAACCCTTTGTCAGAAGACTGTACTAGGCGTCTGCGGAGCCAGAACGCCACCTGCTATCGTACGATTTCTCGTGAAAATACAAAGTGAAACTTACTTCTTTTCTCCACATAATCCATCACTTTTCCAAACCCAAAGTATATTTCTATTCGTAGTTTTGAGTTCAAGATGCACCGTATGGTTGAATTTCAAGGACAAACTTTTCAAGGTGAACTATTCCCTTTAATGTCCGTGCCCTGTTGCCTGTGTATTGGTTGCATATTCATGCATTATTTACTGCGGGTAACAGGGGCCCCCCCAGGTGATGGTAAGTTGTCGAAATACAAAATAACGTTTAAAAGTGGGGGGGGGGGCTCGAAATAAAGTGGCCAAAATCCTGGGAGTGTTAAGTGTTACCTGATTTGTAATAGCCCCCTTGGATATTGTATGGATCCACACCTGGCCCTGATACCCAGTGTAGTCGTTGAGTCTAGCACAATACATGTGCGGACATATAGGTCCCTTATGCATAGGCGGCAGAACAGGGGGGGGGGGGGCACCAGGACACCATGTCCCCCTTGAATATGCAAGGGGCAACCATATCAAAGTGACCCCTAAATTTGGTATGGCTAGGGTATATGATTTAGGTCCACGTCCAATTATAAAATGTATGGAAACACATTTGTATAATGTCGTGAATATTTACGAGAGTGATAATGCTCGTGGAAAATATAAATGTTTGAACAATCGTAGGAAATTGTTTTTAAGCAAATTGCAAACGACAAACGTAAAAAAAAAATAACATGTTCTTTAAGATAAATTTCTTGAATTTGTCAAATTGTTGGTTTTAACCATTCAAAATGACCAACACATATTTTTTTTCAATAAGTTTTTCACAAAATCAATATTCCTATATCTATTAAAAAGGAATATACATGAGAGAACCACGCATGGACGACATCTAAACCAAATTTCAAAACACTTATTTCTACTGACTTGTGGCTCCCTAACTATAAGCAACTCATAACGTCATTTTAAGGAGACTTTAACCCGCGCACTGCAGGGAGTTCGCGCCGAACACGAACTGAAGAGGGGGGGGGGGTGATTTCCGCCCCCCCGTGAGATCTCCAAAAACTGCGCAACGTAGCGACAAGCAGGAAAACGGCATAGATAGCTCTAGGCAAGCTCTATCGAAAGTATTTCATATTTTCTTGGATTCAGGTCACAATTGAGGGTCACAGTTGGTCACCCAAAGGTCAGATTTTCCGGATTTTAGACTCTTAGGACTATTTTCAGAAAACCCCGATTATCTCGGAAACTATGATAGCTAGAGCAAACGATTTAGTGAGGCAATCGATAGTTAATTTGAAATTTTGCAATCGTACCCAGTCCTCAAAGTTGAGCTCAGATCAATAGTTTAGCGCTCCAGAGGTCATGAAAGGTCAAAATACTGTTTTAGCCAAACAGTTTTTCCGTGAATAGCATGTCACCTAAAAAAGATAGGGAAAACATTTGACGCCCATCGCTGTTTGTCTAATTGATGCCACTTTTAAACATATATACGGTGACCTGGTAAGGTCATTTCAAAATTTTGACCTTCAGGTCAAGGGTCATTTGGTGACCCAGGTAGGTCATGTTGCATTATGGGGCAACGGTGGCCAGACGACGAACACATTTTGGTGTCAACTAATCGTCTCTATCTTCTTTTCTATCAAGAGTTATTAGCAAATCATTGCTGATGACCCTCAGATGACCTCAGATACCTTGTAGAAATCACTAAGCAGCAATTGCACCTTCGATCATTTAGATGAGCTAAAATAGCATGATTCTGAAAGAATTAGCCTGTATCCAATTGCATTATTTTCTGAAAGGAAGCATTTGTTTTATTTTCCCCTGTTCACTTATTAATGGGGAGGAGGTCAGAAATTTGACCTGACTTGGTCACACGATAATAAAAATCCGAAGATAAAAACGGAATTGTATGTACTGATTTCTTATGAAAAATCCTGCAAGTTTCAAAACTTGGTCGAAAAAAGACTGTGGCTTTGCACGAACGCAAACATTTTTGGAAGGTGAGGTCACTTGACAATGGACTTGTGACCTGACCTGAGATACCTTCAATCAAAAACTTTTTCCAAAGTGTGGGTAATTGATGCCCAAACAGGTGTACGAAGTTTGGCGGCGCTGCGCGCCGCCGTTTTTCCGCTACTTCTGAAAAACCTGAGGGAGGCGGAAATCACCCCCCCTGCAGTGCGCGGGTTAAGGAGTTAAGTTTAATAGCCTTCAGTGACTAGATACACTAACGGGACTATCTCAATCTGTACAAATAACGTCATCAAACACTAAAGAGAGGACTTTTTGTTTCCCTCGCGGAGAGTTATTAACCCGCGCTTGACCGGGGTCTTATCCGAACGCTATTGACGCTATTGGCAAATAATGCCCCCTCATTATCTCCGGGATCGATGATCGAGCGAGACGAGCAAGGCGGCGTTCAAAAGCTCTTATTGGGACGCATCTCAAGCATACTCAATTTTTATTGAGGTCGCACATTAGGCCAAGGTCAGGTCAAAGGTCAAAATCGAGACATTTGAATTAATGGTCCATACTAGGCCTTTTGATTGCCACCATGATCACCCCGAAGTGCCTCAGAAGGTATGATACACATCCCGACATTGATTAAAAAATGATATTTTTCAAAGGTCAAGGTCAATATCAGGTCATAGGAGGTCACTATCCGAAAAATATTTTCGAAAGTCATACGACACAAGTTTTATGGACTGTTTTATACGTATACATAGATAGTAATAATCATTGCACCATCTGAGCTCATGTAAATGATTCAAAATCCTGTTGGCGATGTCAAGTCAAGTCAAGTCAATCCTGTCAAGCTGATGTCAAGTTAAGGTCAAATGAGGTAAATTTTTTCATTTATAAATATTAACATGAAAAAGGCATGTTTTAGACCAGTTTTATCTCAGAAATACATTGCTGACTATTTGTCTTTATCTTGTAAAACAAATGGATTTCAAAATATCACGTCACCAGTTACCATTTTAAGGCCTTCTTAGTAAAAATGGTGTTCTTTATTTGAAACTTTGCTTGTATATTATTGTTACACTTACCTTTCACATGAATCTCTAGTTTTAATATTTTAAACGCAATTTTTTCCGCAAACGAATCTTAAATTTTTGGGTGTCAAAAACTAAAATTTCGAAATTTTGCGTTTTATTTTCTTTGTTTAAAAACATTTATTTTTATGTATGTTTTTGTTTCATTCCAGTTTATCTTTGAATTTATCCCTTTTCACTGCTTTTCATTTTGTTTTAATTTTATTGGTAAATTCGCACATAAGTCGTTGAGCTTGAAAGGCTAAGTCTAAAATCGAAAATGATGTGAGTCAAAAATGGTATAGTTCTTTGAAATTTGGTTTTTATGATGCTTTATCACCACTCTTTCATATTTATTCCTGTTTTCCATATGACACAAAAAACAAACAAAAATACTTTTGTTTTGTAAAAAATTTAAAATAAAAAAATTTACATTTTTAGATTGCAGTTTTATACTAAATGTAATTTCATATCTTTCAGTTTTTTGTGTATAACTTTATCATGAAATGTAACCATTTTACAGCTGCTTAAAAACTTGCGTGATTTTATCGCTAAATTCGAGAAACGTGACGTCACAAAGTGGTGTATGTATATCTATATCAAAAATTGTAACATTTCCTAATTTTTGCAACCGATGTACAACTGATGTGGAAAAAGGTACTGAAAGTTTGAGTCGACCTCGACCTCAAATTTGGGTCAACCTCGTTGTCTTCAAATTTGACCTCAGGTCAACGGTTTTGGCTCTAGAGGTCATGTAAGTCATTTTTTAACAAAAAATCGCAAATAACTTCTTATCTGATAAATATAACGCAGTACTGTTTACACCATCGTGTTTGTCTCGTCAAGGCGCATTACAATTAGTTAATTTTTACCATGTTAGATAAACTTGAAAAAAATTACCTCAGGTCAAGATCAAGTGATGACCCAGGTAGGTCATGTTGCATAGTAGCAGACGTGTCTCAACGAGACAAACACATTGGTGAAAGTTGCACTTCTCTATCTGCATTATGTCCAGACTTATTAATTGAAAAGGTATTCATGACATTGAGAGCGGCGGGATGACCGCAAAGTGGACCCAGTATTCGGGTCACTGGGCAAAGACTGTGCACTGGGATCAGTACATATTATACTATGAGCAGTATATACATTCTCCTACAGAGAATTTGTGACTCGAATATGCCCTCGATAAGAAGAAAACATTTGACAATATTGACTCCATATAGGAGGAGAGGGCAAGTTCAGAGAGAGATCTCGAGTACGTGACTAAGTCACGGAATCACAATTGGCGAGAGATACACAATTTGTAGAATACGTAGACTGTGCCGAATTGATAATTTAAAAGTTATCAGTATATATATATATAATATATATATATATAATTATAATATACGTCAAATATATAATTATATATTATATATAATTCCCTAAGAAGCTGAGGGTAAAGCAGGATCGCAAACTTTTTTGGAAAGGTGTGGTTACTTGAACCTGACTATGTGAGAATCTTTCAACTCCGAACACGACATATTTAAAAATTTTCCGCAAAGCTGGACTGATTAATAATAAGATTATGTCAATTCGCAGCGCTACGCGAAAAGCCGTTTTTTGTAATCTCACGATAGAACGGCGGGTGTTCAAACACCCCTCCCCCAGTGGGATGCGGGGAATATTGGATCAGATGCCCTCACATACCAAGGATATTGAGAGCAGGCTTCGACTCACAATACACAGGATATTGGAGCGGCTCCTCCATACCAAGGATATATGGAGCGGCCTTCCTCCTACCAGGATTATTGGAGCGCTTCCTCATACAAAGGATGATTGGGAGGCGGAACTTCCATCATAACACAAGGATTATTGGGAGCGGCTTGTTCTCCGTGTAGCAGAATATGAAGTTTAGCGTCTAGTGCTCTCGTTGACTGATTCTAGGTAGCATACCTCAGAGTACAGATCGAGTGAGCTGTCCGAAGCGTGCTTATGTTTGCCTCGTATACTGCGACAGCGACTGCTATCTATGCTGGTTTCCGCGGCAGCACACAGGGATGGGGTTGTACATTATTTCGCGGCAAATCGAGGCTTATAGAATCTATCGGGCGTGCGCGTCGCGACGGCAAAAATATCGAAGATAGCAAAGTGAGGACGCCACGAAAACAAATGACTATGGGCAAAGTGCACGCTAGCCGAAAGACCCGCGAGAGAGAGTTAAGGTGTGGGGCATACCCCCCCGTCACCACTTCGGGACGGGTGAAGACGCCCTCCACCCAACTTTGCGAGTGGCTTACCTAAAAGTTTCGTAGAAAATAATATATTCTGTCATATAAGAAATCAAAGGGTAAGTATTTGTTTTAAAAATTATGCCAAACATCCACACTTCTAACGCGAGTAGTTGACAACCTGAGAGTCTCTTTCACCTTTGTCGCATGGTATTAATCGCTGTTGTAATATTTCCCTTGTCGCGGAGGGTTGGTGATATCAGTGAATGTACCGTGAGGCGGAGTAAACTAGTGGCGGTCGGCAACCGGGACCACCATGATTGCTTTAGCCCACCTTAGCATGATATTAACATCAAACATCAGGGGATTCTAAGTTAAAAAATGGAGGGTGGGCAAACAGTAGAGATCTCATAGTATAAAATATGCCATCATATCATAATGAATCATATATATATTATATAATATGAATATATATATATATATATTATATATAATAATAATGAATATTGATCTCTATGGGGGCAAAACACCTAGCTGCCTCGCACAAAATACCTGGCTGCCCCAGCTTATAATTTTAGAATATTTGGTGACGACAACCTGGACGAACAACTTTAATTTTGTAATCGGTCATAGGCAGAAGCGTTTCCAGACAGAAGATGGTGTGGCAGTTAGATGCAATTTAGAGCTGTGATAATCACTTTTCCTTTTTACATTATTTACATTTTTTTCATAAATAAAATAATATGAAGAATGTTGAACTGTTTAAATTCTCAACCCATGTTTGATTCCTAGCTGGAAAAACATGCGCGTGCGGTGCTCGGTACACCGGGTTCGCGTGGACGTACTGGAAGTGGTGGTGGTGGTGGTGGTGGGGGGGGGCGTTTTTTTACGCTTCTCTCGAACTCTACCCGAAACTATGGGACGTAGACAAAACCACAAAATATTTGTTTAATTTATTTATATCATTTTTGGCTCAGGTAATTATTAAGGTCTCTTAAGGTCATCAAAGGTCATATTTTTTTTATTTTTGGGACTTCACTCCAGCACCCCCATCACCCAAATATATATATATATATACTATGTCTGTACTAGGGAACTTTTCTACATAGACAACAAACGGGGTAAAGGTCGAAAGCACTTGAAAATGCAATACGCTAGATGTTCTCAAATTGTAGCTTAGTCAATAGATGTAGGCTCCGAGAGGTCGATCAGAGGAAGGTCATGGATGCTATTTTGGGCAATTGTTTTTTCGCAGACCATTTTTTACTTAATAAGAAGACGTAAGAATTGTGACGCCGTCATGTTTGTCTCTTCAAGGCGCTTCGATCCATGATAAAGTTGACCAGGTTAGGTCAACTGATCAATTTGATCTCGGGTCAAGGTCAGGTGGTGACTCAAGTAAGGTCATGTTGCATATTGAGAGACGTGTCTCGACGAGGAAAACACATGGGTGCCAGTTTTACTTATCTATCTTCTTTCTGTCGAGAGTTATGAACACCGAAGTGTTGGTGACCTTGGATGACCTCAGCTGACCCTGTAGGAATCGCTGAACTCAAATTACAATCAAATCACAAAACAAAATAATGAAGAATGGATCATGATCATAACATAATCTAGAAGAAATTGGACTGATGTCATGCATGTCCTCGAAATAGGAAGCATTTTAATATGTCCCTATTTATTTATATCGGGGAGGTCACCAAATTGACGCAACCTTAGGTACCAATATCAAAACTCCGAAATACACGAGTTGTAGGTATGTATGTACCTATTACCAGAGATGGGCATCGTTACTCAAAAATGAAGTTCCGTTACTCGTTATTCCGTTTCCTTTGCAACAAATGTAAACGGAAGTTACTTTAGTCGTTGCTCGTTAGCCATTAGTTGTACATCGCCAGTGCAAGGGGTGGCACAAATCGTTTTTGTGGGTGGTGAAATACATCGCGTATTCATCAACCAATTGCGAGGAAACATTCAGTACCCTACTTAATAACAATTTGACACGTACTCAGAAAATTTCATGTTTCTCAAGGTCGTGTGAAACGCAATTGACGTCCCGTCCCAGTAAAGATGCCAACGTCAGGTCGACGTCAGGCCGACATCGGCTCGACGTCGGACTTACGTCGGCCGGATGTCGGCCCGACGTCCCGCCGAGGTTCAGCCGACGTCGGCATACCTCTGCCGAGATGCCGACATCTGCTGACGTCGGCCTGACGTCGGCTGGACCTCGGCATTAGCGGAAATATCCGACGTGTGGCCGATGTGGAGCCGACGTCGGGCCGACNGGCGCTAACTTTGTCTCCTGAAGACAGATGATGAAAGGATTGCGCCAACGTATGATAGATTGCAAGTCCTGATAGTTTGGTTTAAGACCCCTACAGTTCCACTGTAGGATAAAATGCATGGGGATGCATTAAAAATGCGCAAAAACGCATTTAAAATATGAGGCAAAGGCGCATACTAAAAGCCATTTCACATGACCTAAAACCATGCAAAATGTAAAAGAAACGGAGAACACCGAACAGTAAAATTTGTTTTTATGGTGTTCTTCACTCCCAAAACCAATACGTATTGTATTTTTTTTACATAGACATTTAAGGGAATATAGCACCTTTAACATTAGTTTTTAACTGAGATAGCCAGATTGTCGGGTGTGCTGAGAAACCCCCGAAAAACAATCCGAAATTTTTCCCTCCAAAGCGACCTAGTTGCTGAGTTACAACGCAAAAACCGTTGGGCATATGCGGACATATTTCAACGTCACAAATCCCGTGACGTTTCGCATACGCTCATCAGCATTACTCTACTCCACTGTGATTGCCACCGCACTTCGCTTTTGAACCGTACCGCCAGTATCAGTTACCTTGCGTCCGCCCGTCACCCGCCACGACGGGTCGTTAGGGCGCTCGGGCACACTCTAGTTGGTTCCGTATGCGTCCCCCCCACGTCCCTACCGGGCGATCGAGCGCCGTCGAACCCAGCCAGTGCGGTTTCACGTACCGTGCACCCATTCGTGCGGTGCCGGACAGCAGCTGTTCACGGGCCGGGCGCCAAAGTTTGCCTTCGATGCCTCCTGTGTGACGTCACAACTCGCTTGTGACGCAAGAGATTTGGTTGTACGTTCACATGTAAACATATTACTATTTTCAAATTACAACAAATTCTGACTTTTTTCGCAAAAATGATGCCAGGACCGTAATCAGGGCATTCTTCTCCATCATGCTACATACTTTTCCCAAGGTGCTCCCTTTAACAATGGATATCAACCAATTGCAAAAAGTCAATAGGTATAAATGTTATGCATATATGTCCTGAAGTTACATTCTTAGCCTGTGTTTTCGGCTACCATTTTTTGATCTAGTGTTCTAGGATTACAAAATTTTGGTGAAAAACAAACACCCTGTGCGTAATATTTGTCCACAGTTTTTCCCACGTTGTACTGCAAATTTGGCACTACAAAAATCAAGATGTATTGGGTAACTATAGCACTGATATTAACAATGTTAATATTAACCTGTAAATTAAAACAAGATTAGGAATGTATTGTAATTTGTGACAGCTGATTCTGATAGGCGAGTTTGGAAAAGCTACATATCTTATATGGTCTTTTTAGGCAGGATTTCACACACTACAGTTGTTTTTAGGCTGAATTTTCCACTCCGCACCCTGGCTTCAAAGCAATTATAGGACCCTGAGCTTCTTGATATGGAGGTGCTAATTTTATTGAATCTAATATTTAGCTATCCTAAAACAATTTGAATATTATATTTGCTGTGGGATGTTAGTCTAGGATTGCCGAAGTAATGCCATCAACAACCAATATCAATATTTACCTTTGAGCCTTCACTCACTTATCCTCGTGAACTCAGTGGTTGTACAGCAAAGATAGATCATTAAAGGGAATGTTTCACTTCTCTGAAAGTTGTCCAATGTACGCGCTTGCTGGTTGAAAATTAAGTAATCATGTCGAACACATGCTCAATTCATGAAAAACTAAGTTTAGTATTTAGGCTGATGACTTCATATGAAGGAATTGTTTGGAAACATAAAAACCTTCACGCTCATTATGTATGACTAGGGTATGGCTAATGTATAAGCCAAATGTAAAAACAAGTCTACTTTCATCAACATTGGGATAAAAAAGGGATGACATCGCTTTAAGAGGCTACCCTAATACACTTGGGCCTTATTTGCAGATTGGCAAAACCAAAACTCAAATTTACTTTCGATTAGACCTCTGGGGTGTTTTAACTTCTAACAATACTTCCCACATGTCAAAAAACATGTCTTAATTTCAATGGAAATCAACAACATTGGCCATCTCAACTCAAATCTTACGGTTAATGTTGAAACATCCTTTTAAAGGAATATAGCACCTTGGAAAAGTATGTGAATGATGGAGAAGAATGCCCTGATTACGTCCTGGCATTCATTTTTGCGAAAAATGTCAGAATTTGTAGTAATTTGAAAAATAAGTCATATGTTTACATGTACGTAACAATATTGCGTCACAAGCGAGCTGTTGACGTCACAAGCAGGCATACGAACGGCAAAAATCGTTCCTTGAATAGAGCGTAAAAACGTAAACAAACTGCGGTTCGCTGTCCTGACTTCGCCAAATAATATGGGACGCGATTACAAATGTTAAGTTTGCACTAGGTCTATCTAAGCATCTTTAGTAATGTTTTAATAGGAAATAACTTACAATTTGAACAATGATAGTTACTTAAAACTTATCCTCACCAGAGTGAATTGTTCCAATGTGTGATTAAAGCCCATGAATGAAATTCATTATGCACTTTGCATATGCTTCTATGCGGAGAATATTTAAGCTAACGTGAAGGAAACACCCATCACAGTATGGCCCTTAAGACCTTTGTCTGTATTATTTTCAAATTGAAATCAATGAAAATTCACAAAGTTATGGCCAATCATGTTTTTGGGGAAAACCGAACTTCTCGTAAACAACACAAACTGTCTATATTTGTTGATGTATCGCATGAACATTGACCAGCCACCCATCAACACATTTGTCAACTCACATAGTATCTACGGTAATTTTTAATGGAAATCGGTTCACAATTGACATAAATAATTTATTTATAACAAATCCACCAGAGTGAATTTGCCCATTGGCATTGAGTGAAATACATTTGTTAGTACTGAATATGTTTCTATTGCGGAGAATATTGCAGCTACTTGTTCGAGCTACCCATCAACAGTTTGGCCTTTTGAAGACCGTTGTCTGCATTATTTTCAAATTAAAATCCAATTGAAACTGACAAAGAAAATTGACATTCATTTCAAAATTGATGAAGTCAATATCTTTCGGTAGCCTGAAATACTGGCGGACGCGTTCAAAAAGCAAGACGGTGGAAATCACAGTTGAGTAACTACTGATGACGTATGCGATACGGTCACGGATTGTGACGTTGAAATATACCACATATGACCACCACGTGTTTTTGCGTTCAAAACTCTTCAGTAACTAGTCGTTTTCGAGGAAAAATTTCAGATTTAGAGCGTTTCTAGTTACACCCGACATCTGGCCTATGTCAGTTAAAAACTACATGCTTAAAGTGCTATTATTCCCTTAAGTTATGATATCCACTGCTGTATCTTGTCTGTCCAGATCTCTTCATCAGATCTTGATCTAACCTCGATCCGGCGCACCCAGCCACGGCCTCCCGTCGCTCAAGCCACAACAAACCGCCCTTTTTAAAGTCAGGCCATGCTCGTCCATCAAGCGTTATTCTTCGGTGTTTTCTATGGTTTCATTTTGGCAATGGTAAAATGAGGTAAATGAGGGCTGAATGACATCCGCAGATTGAATATGTTATGTATTGTATATTGAAATGACTAATATTCAATGCATAAAGTTGCCAATAGCATATTGGCGTATCTGTTTGTGTTATGTTCTGATACTTTCGCGCCGTCTTATTATTCTGTTAAATCATTGTCTCGCGAAAATTAAAATTAACTAAGACAAGAACATATATGTAGTTACACAAAGGCGCGATTCTAGTCATGATCTGCTTGCCCCGCCCGCAAACGTTAATCCGCAAATACATAAACACTACTCTAGAGTTCCTATGAGCTGGTTAGTTTTGACCTTGCGAGGCCTACCGCGCTCTCCGCGCGACAGCCCATCCATCCTCTTGTGGGTCTACCAGCTTGCCCCAGGCCGAGCAATCGTCCCGGGGCTGCTGCGAGGTCTGCCGCAGTCGGTCCAGCTCTACCTGCAGCTGACTGTCGATTTCATCTGGCTCAGGTGCAGCAGCTCGCCTCCGTTTTTTGCCTTGGCTGCGCTGCGTGTGAGGAGTGGTGGGCGGTCGTGGCAGTGGTGGGCGTGGCGGTCGTGACAGTGGTGGGAGTGGTGAGCGTGATGGGGGTGTTCAGTGGTTCGGTCTCGGCCCATATCACCTCAAACTGGCCCGCGGGCGGGGACATGTCATCTATCTGTATCTGCTCGTCAAACATGGTTTCTTCAAACTGGGATGGCGACTGGCTGGGCAGTGGAGCCGGCCACTGCCACAAGCTGGGAGGACGGTGGAGGAGGGAGGTCCAGGTTGGATGTGGTCCTTGGAACATGCAAAAGGTAGTAAGGATACAGGGCACAGGGTGACAAGGCGTAGGTCACAGGGCAGCACAGGACGTGCAAAAGCCACTGGCGGCCGCAGGGGGGCAATGGCCCCCCTTTGGTCTTCAAAGGTGGGCCCAACGCATATTTTATTTTGCCTTTCCTCTTTGCTCGCGTCTAACGGTAGTCGTAAAAATTGCCTTTGCCATTTTAAAACATTTACAAAACATTTCGCGCAAAATAATCCATCGTGAAAACGGCTAAGGTAGGTAATGTCCCGACGACACGCGCCTGGCATGCGTCTAAAGCATAAACTAACGATATCTACAGTTGAATTTAAATATTATCAAAGGTCGCCCGAGACGCTATACTCGCGAGCAGCGTGGCCGCAGGAGCTCGGACATGAGTATCATTGTCACATCAGCTTAAGAGCCGAAAGCCTGCTTCCTCGAGTCCCTCTTAGCCACGAACTCGGTCATCAGGCTCTCCACCCACATTAACATGTCGCACACGGTCGCTGTGGACGTGTGCCACTGCCAAAGAGTTCAGCCGCTCCTGGCCCATAGTGCCCCTCAGCCAGGTTTTCAGCCGCCGAAGCGCGCTGAAACTCCGTTCGGGTGTCGCCGTGCTAGCTGGTACTACCAGCAGCGCACGCAGCAGCAGCTTCACCTGCGGAAGCAGAAGGTCGGCCATCCCCAGATTTTTGTACGATGTTGCCGCTTCAGACACATTTGTGAATTTTGTTGCGGACCGGAATACGTGCAGCTGAGCACTTAAATCTTGCGGCACTAGCTCCGGAGGCCATGACCTCAACTGTGCCGCAGTCTGAGCCATCTCGCTGGTGTCCATCTCTTCCAGCAGCACCTTCTCCAGCAGCTGCACTTCCCGGAGTCCCTCCTGATCAAAACGTGACCTCAGCTGAACACAGATGGCATCCAGTACCATCAACAGCTCCTTGCGCACGTGCTCCGATGATGTGGTGGGGTGATATGCAGCTGTACCCTCGTCATAGCGCTTTGGGATCCTTTTCTCTCTGGGGAGCTCCATCGGAGTCATCTCCAGCTTGTTTGCCTCCGCGAAGGCCGCCGTGATCGCATCATCAGCGCTCGAACGGAGGGACTCGAAGAACTTTGTACTGTCTTTTATTCCTTGACACAGCTCCGATACAGTCGTGTCTGCGCTGCGCCAGCAGACACACGCGATCCAGCGGCTGGAGGCACTGTCGTGCAAGACACGAGTGCGACGAAGGTGCCCGTTTTGCGCATCTGATCATGGAGCCCTGCCGCCCTGACAGAGATGTGGCTAGAGCTGCCTGCCAGCTGCTGCAGAGCGTCCTGGGCTTGACCCACGGGGGCGCAGTCAGCTTTGTGAGCAGTCGTGCACCGCCAACTGACTAATCGAGCAACAGGATCGACCAATCCGCGACTGGTGTTGGTCGTCGCTGATTGGTTGATTGGTTGACGCTTCTAATGACATTACAGTGAACATCGACTATAAACAACAGTACCGACTTACATGTTGCCATGTTTTTAAACGCATTTTATGCATATTTTCTAGATGGGTTCAACATATCTTTTAGTATCGTTTAAAATATTTTAATTTACTGATTCTGATGGTATCATTTGTTTATCACCGCAAGAGACCTGATTGTGAAATAATTAAGTTATTCTTATTTTTTCCGTGCTTTTTATACTGAACTGAGAAAAATAATCAAAAACAAGTTGATTACCACGCCGTAATGCATATCTTATGAAAATATTTTCACCACTTTGGGTGGGTTAATCAATGGGTTCAAGCATGTGTATGATATAGTTTGACAAATATTGAAATGAGGTTTTCAAAAATGATCTTATATCATGCTCGCAAGGTCTAGTTACTGGATAAGCATAATTTGTTTTGCGCGAATAGTAGATCAAGCCTGAACAATTTCTTAATTTGAACGCGAATTTATCACCTTAAGTGGATTATTTTTGATACAAGTATGATACTCACACAATCAGTGTGAAATTCTTAGCTCAATGATGGCCATGAAATTGTATAAAAATATATAATATTTCATCCGTTAGGGTCCAAAACGGACATAACGTAAGTGGCGCCACCGCCGCAACTACCGGTAGGAATCTGATATTACTATATTCAAGAAGTAGGTTAACTAAAGTCCAAATATGTAAATGGTTTTCTGTGTTATTCAGGAGGAACAACCACATTTGGCATCTGGCACGGACAGTTCATGAAAGAAATCTGTAAATTGTCTACCTTTTAATCTTGTATCTAGACATATCGCAGGCCCGCAAATGTGATTACGCGCGTATGACCCGCCTGTGTCTGAATGGAAATTCTCCATGCGCTACCTAGTATTCAATATACCTGTGGCCTGACCATGGACTGACTCGCAGAGCATCAACTGCCGCGCCTTGAGCGGGGCCGGAAAACTCACCTCGTCGGGCAGAGAGTTCCTCACAGCATGCGCTGGTTGGGGATCTTCCTCAGACAGGAGCATGGAGCCTCACCGAACTAATGGTCCGCAATTGTCATCGAGTCGGAAAAGAAGCGTCCACAACCTCGGTTCACTGTCTGCAAGCGCGTGGTTTAAAGGGGAAGTGTTCTCTTTAAAAACCATGGGGTTTGAACTGAGTACGCAAGTTTTGGGTAGAACGCCACGCCTCGAAAATTAGTTATGGCTGAAGAATAAACTCCGCAACTGTAAAATAGTTTTCGCGGACACAGGCATTAGTCCCTGCCATTTCTTCTTCGGGCCGGGCCCGACAACAGTTTCCGGTAGGTCGTTGCGCCTCGCGGCCCAGACTGGCTCCGGAGAAGTAGGGGACACTGACACGTAACGTACTGATCACACTGTATCTCCCACGGGACGCCTCGTCCATACTATCCGGCTCAGGCCCCGCCCGGGCTGCGCGGCAACCCTTGTGTCTAGACGAAAGCTGTACTTAGGCGTCTGGCGAGCCAGAACGTCCACCCTGGTCTGCTTATCCCCGTACAGATGTTTCTCGCCGGATAAGTGACAAAGTGAAGAGGCTTACTTCTTTCTCCCACACTATATCCATCACTTTGTCCAAACCAAAGTCATATTCGTAGTTTTGAGCTCAGATGTCACGTATGCGTTGAATTTCAAGACAACTTTCAAGGTGAACTATTCCCTTTAACAGCAAGGAAGTACCGAACGCATCCTTGCCAGCGAGATTCACAGAGTGCGCTCCGCAGTGAACAAAGACAGCCAGAGGCTGCTCCTGCTTCAGCAGCGCCTGGGCACCTTTGTGCCAGACATGTTGGCTGCTCCGTCGAAGGACATGCCTCTGAGGTTGCCCATAGGGATCCCACACCTTAGCAGGGCATCTTTGATCATGCATGCCATTCTCTTACCCGTCGTGTCATCCACCTGAAAGAACCCCAAGAACTCTTCGTACAGGTTCAGCTCGTCGTCCACATACCGAACACAGAGACTCCTGCTCTTTTTTGATACGTCCTGAGTACCGTCCACCATGACACTATACGTGCCGCTGCAGTTAACGTCCGTTACGAGGTTGCGGAGTACCGCCCGGCTAAGCATGCCCAGCATCTCATTTTGCACATCCGGGTGGGTGAAGTTCTTCTTGCGACTTGGCCACTTACCAAGCGAGGGCCTGTCATCACATCGCAGCTCGAGAAGAGCTTGGAAGTTGCCCTCCTGTTTGGCATGTCCGAGAAGGGGAAGACCCTGTTTTGCCAGCATGATCAGACAGAAGGCGCAGGTTTTCTCTCGCAAGGGCTTGTTCTTTGCTGACCATCACCGATATGGCGCGATCAGCTGGTTTCTTTTGGGCGACGATCACACTGGCCGAGAGCTTGTGTGTGCCTGACTGACTGCGTGTGCTGCCATTTTAGCTTTGGCCTTCTTCCAGTTTTGGAAGCTTCGCGAAGTGAATGCAGGGTCAGCCTTGGTTGCGATCATCTGACTGTTAGCTGCCTTTAGACATGTTGGTCAGGAGACCTTTTGATCGTGGATGTGAATCCATGGAAATTGTGCGTACCAGGACCTTTGGAATTTCAGCACCCGGTTGTTGAGGTGCTGCGGCTCAATGGTAGGATCTGCGGCTGAGTGGGGTTCACGAAGCACCAGCATGAAATGCCTGAAAACTGACCAGACTTTGCCCTCTACTAACGCCGTGAATGACTGTGGAATCCTGGGACGTAGCTGGGGGCAGTCATTTGCTGTTTTCAGAAATGACTACTTTCAGCCTTTTTTATAAAACTACATCTAACACCCTTA
>VOPJ01008051.1:0-12258 GCA_014673585.1 Semibalanus balanoides
CCTGGTCGAATGATATGTATGTCGACAAACTTTATGCATGTTTTAAGGCGTGACTGCACCTATTATTGGGTATGATGCCTGTTGGTGTTCTTTATCAATAAACAAATAAACAAATAGACCTGACATTACCTTTTTTAACTTGGCAGTTTATATGTCATTTTGTGACGCTGATTTCAATTTTGGTGTATATTTAGCATTCTAAAATGTTCTTTTACGGTTTTAGCTCGATAAGTTCTCATTTTGTACACATTTACGATTTGACGACATTTTGGCTTTGACATGACCTCAGAGGTCACCTAATGACCCAGGACCTTAAAATCATGTCAATGGCTTTCTCTCGTTACAAGCAACACGCTCTTTTTTAATCGAAGCTCTAGCTCAATTAGGGGCCAAACGCCAAGGGGGATGCCCCCCCCCCCCTACACGGTCACGCAGTGATCTTGCCCAACACGGGCGAGGGTTAAAGCTGTATATTTGGACAAAGAGCTTCAGCTCGTATTCGGCTGTAGCTCTGGAGAAGAAGAAAAAACGTGCCGTAAATTCTGCATTTCAACGGTGACACGAGAACGGAATGACGAAATTCGCACTCATCGCCTGCTTGTATTCATCACAAATATTGTTCGCTTTAAGTTCAAATTCCAAAGAAGTCTGCCAGCCAAACCAATTATCATGACATGCTGTAGAAAATAGAACCAGGCAATGACTCTCTTGGCTAGGGGTGACTGGTGTTTATGGGTACTCCAACAGTCAACACCGAGCGCTGTATTTAGGCTGCGAGTCAGCAAAGTCTACCGAACTCTGACTCATTCCAACTAACTAGCCAGCACGCTTTTTAGTAGCTTGGGATGTATCCGTGACATTTTGATATAGGTGATATTGGCATAATCATAACTTTTGTCTTCTGCACACAATGCTGATGTGTTCAATGTATTATTGTCAAGGAGATCTCTTATCCCAACTAACACATTGACCTTTGCACAGGAAACCCGTGGATTCAAAACAATACCGATTTACAACATCACCGCGTCTGCGGCAGCAGGCAAGGCCGTGTCCCGGTTGATGTAACATCGCCCCATGGATTTATCTCAAAGACTTGTTGACCTCAAGTCGCTCCCCCGTCTCCTGTTGACCTGCGATTCGAGTGGGATGCCGGCAATCTTATCAAGACTGGCTTCTTGTGAGGGTGAAACATTGCCAGCCCATGAATACGGACGCTGTATCGAGTAATTCCCAGGGAGATAAGATGGTGGTCTAAGAAATCCATCGAATGAAAAATGTTGGAGTTTACTTTTACAAAACAAAAATTCACGAATTGAATTTGTAAAGTGTCCATAGTTCCCTTTGGACTATCAGTCAAAGGAAATACTTTATCATTATGGATTGTTTTTTCCAAACACGATTTGGTTATATTTTGAAATAAAACGTATCTTCATATTGTAAAAAATAACCATACATTGCACCGATACAGGACAGAAGGACGTAAATGATTAATTGTATCAAAACTATATGTATTCACTTTAGTCAGCTGGTCCTTACGTCGCGCAAATAAATCAAATGCTAAGCCAGTCAGATTCGAAGGTTATCGAAAGCTGCAAGCTGATTGGCTGATTCACAGATATCAGAAGACTCCTGTTATCTCCTGTCTCCTGTTGTCTATGGTTGATTGTATATGTACATAGGTAGAGGCTATAGCCTCTTCCCAGGTATACGCTTTCCTTTGTAAGGCCCACATTCTTGACGTTCTTTGCCTAAGGTAAGGCCCACATTCCTTCGACAAAAAGTCGAATATATTCGTCTGGAGAGCCTTTTCAGCCAAGAAAACTTGCAGATCGGGGTTTTTCAACACGGGCAATAAAACTCCTACCTCAGTTCAAAACCCATATTGAAGGTGAACTATTTCCTTTAAAGAAAAAGGTTGTATATAGGGCCTTCTGCAATATGAAGGTCAAGCATACGCATGTTTTCAGAAAGCATTTATCGAGGACTTAATGTAGGTATATGATAGATAAACAGCTGCGATCCATATTGACCCTTCACCAACTAACCTGAACTCGACGAGTAGTTTCGGGCCCCGGTAGTGGATTGTGGTGGTATTATCGCCACAGACGGTGGCCAGCTTCGGACTGGCCACAGTAGAGCCGGCGTACACTGTCAGGTAGTGGCTGGCGCAGAACCTGTGGTAGAATACACCGTCAGGGTATCAAACATGCAGTGGAATACACCGTCAGAGTAATTAACCTGCAGTGGAATACACCATCAGAGTATTACACCTGGAGTGAAGTACACCGTCCGGGTATTAAGCTAGTGGCGAGGAATACACCGGTATTAACCCTCGCCCTACGATAACTTTTTTATCACCTTCCTCCTACGGGGGTGACAGACCCCCAAGTTAACTTCCTAATCAAGCAACATAGAGCAATGCAGTAAAAGCCAACGTGTTGTCTGTCATGAGAGGAATCTAACAATATGCGATTTTTAGGTTCCAGGTAAACAGGTGACCTTCCAGGTCAAGTAAATGACCTAAAATTGACCACGTCCAAAAGAAGCGATTTTGCTTTGTCTGTCGTCATTACCAAAGTTATGAGTACAAACCTATTTCGCGTGCGCAAGAATGTTGGTACATGGTCCTTTTAGTTATCTGGCAATGTATCGTTTTTAGGTCTGGGCCTGTTAATGACCTCTTAGGTCAGGGAAATCGTCACCATAGATGAGAATCGCCATTCATTTTGCATTACAGAACACATACAGGGCGCTTAATATGACTTCCGAACGGAGAGAGATAGACACCGCAAAAAGTAACGTGACTCGCCTGTCATAAAGCGAGTCCAAGGGAATACAATTTTGAGCATCTAAGTCAATTGGTGGCCTTTGGAGTCAGGTCAATGACCCTTTGCGATCTGACTTGGCCTAGAAGAAAGGGTCATAGGTCACGATGAAATAGTCATATACACTTCAAACTTTCATAGTATGCGTATAACTGATCGTAACTCAGCTACTGACAATTTCAGAAAAATGCGCCGCATTCGTTAAAAGTTATTCAAGACAAAACTCAGGTTGGGCATGTCCTCCACCGTTGGTCATGCATTACACTGCAGGGAACTTAAACCTGCACTGTAATGCACCACCAGGGTATTACACCTGTGGTGGAATACACCGTCAGGGTATCAAGCCTGTAGTGGAATACACTGTCAAGGTATTAACCCTATTCCCTGCAGGCGGCAAGAATTAAGCTAACCTGCGGGGGGCAGATTCCGCCCCCCCCCCCAGAGATCTCGAGAACCGCTCGGCATTTCAATGGACAACACCATTCATTTCGTCGTGACGAAATCTTCTTTGGATCCAGAAATTGCTTTTTAGCTTCTAAAATGGGCGGTCAGGGGGCAAAAAAATACGAAAATTTTATGTGTTTTTAAAAGGTCATTTGGTGCCATGTTGATTCGACCCGATTTGCCATTGCAAAAACGTTTTTGAGCTTCCAATGTCACATGTTCTTCAATGTTATCGAAAGGGACAAGTTTACAAAAACGTAAAAATCAATAGGCGCATTCAGGGAAAAAAATGGGGAGATTTTTGATGAAGAATATGATGCTTTTCCATAGTGTTATGGACGCTGGGAACGTCACATGTGGGGTTGTGCTGTTATTTGTTAAATGTAACAAATGTGCATAGGCGATTCAGGTAAAACAAGGTCGGCACCATGTGCGGAACGCCTTTATCATCTTGCTTTATTTGAAAGTGGCCTTAGATTGACCGAGAAATATCGCCTCCCATTTTAGTACCTGAGTGCGCCTCTGCCCCAAATTATGTATATCCAATTATGTGTTGATTCAAAGCATCGACTTAGTTTCTGACGCTTTATATCCACCGCCAAACTACGAAGGAAGTTATGCGCCGCACACCCGCATTGAACAGCGACCTACCCATAAAACATGACCCTGGAGCCGCCTCTTGGGCTGATTTTTTCGAAAATTTTTCAGCAGAGACCACGCGTCATTCAATATTTAGGAAAATTTCCAAAAGGTTCAAACGATAGACCTAACTGTTCAGAGCAGCGGGGCGAAAAAACTACGGGGGGGCAGAACTCCCGCAAATAGGGTAAAGAGATAGTGCCACCTCGGAGGATTGTATAAGCGACGAAAAAGGAGTGGAATTAACTATGCATGTATGAACTCTTGCTCAAACTTGCCCTGAAAGGCAATGTATCTGCAAAATATTTTAGTTTAGTTTCGACACCAAAACTTTAGGCCAGCTGTGCTTAGCTACTAAATCAAGAGGCTGCGCATTCATTCTTTTTTGCCCATTGTTAGAACGTGCCAAGTAGTTGGCGCCCAAGTCGAAAACGTACGAATCCGGCCGATTACTGACCTGGATATATAATACCACACGGGGCCGGGAAAATATTATTTGGGACCGAGGTCCGAGCTGAATATTCCGCCCGAGACCGAAGGACGAGGGCGGAAAATTCAATGCTCGGATCGAGGTCCCAAATAAATATTCCGGCCCAAAGTGTGGTATGAAATACCATATGTCGCTGAATTTGACCAGCTAAAGCCATATTTATCGACCATTCCTTGGGTTTCAACCCTCGGCGACGAAGTGAATAAAGAAAGATCAGAGAGTCATTATGTCCACTCGTTTCTAATTCTACACTCTTTTCACTCTTTTCTAACTCTAGATTCTTAATCACTTTTTCACTCTTATTACTTATTGCACGAGGATTTGGGAACATTTTCGGCCCGGGGGCAGAAATGTTCCCAGATCAAATAACATTGAAGCTGAAATGTTTTACCGCCCTTCCACGTTAGCTAACGTTAAAGGGATTCTCGGCATATGGTAAGTCTCTCTGTTTGTTATAACTGTGAGCGTCAAACTTTAACTTTTACGCCCAAAGTTGAGCCGTAGCCATTCTTGCTTTTTATAATGAAAAAAGCTAGATTATTTATAATATATTAAACTACATACGCATTTTAATTGTCAAAATTCATTTGACAAAATGAATGTTTGGTTTGCAATAATCAAAATAAATTATAGTCCCGGCTCCTACGCCTATGGCCTTCTGCGGACGTTGAAAAATGTGCGTGTGTCATACTATACTAAATATCAATCAAGTAAGCATAATACTTTAAAATACTACTTATTTGTCTCCTTACTTATTATGGAGGTTACCGGTTATTTTAACTATCATCATCATGATTAACCTCAAGCAGAGTTTTCGCCACCTCAAGATTATAGTCCCCAAATAAGTGATTACAAATGTTGAGGGGGCGACTCCAACTGTACGAATAATTGGCAATCATTGTATCTAATGGGGTAGTTATAGGAACCAGACTTTGGAGGTGAAATCGGACACGGTTAATCTACCGATACACGCCAAAAACTCGATATTATCCGTTTTCACGAAGAATTTATTTGTACCCTGTAGAACCCGGAAGAACCAGGTAATATTTTGTGCGTTTCGGGTAATTAAGTCTAGGAACACGACTTTTCCCAGATAGTTTTGATATCAATTGAAACCTTATGAATTCATGTACAATTATCTGCTCTTACAATACAAAATTTTCTGATGGCTTTATTTGTATAATCAAATGCATAAACACATACTACCGGATACTACCGGGTACTATCGGCCCGGTTGTACCCAGTAGTAACCGGTAATATGTGTTTATGATTTTGATTATACAAAGAAAACTAACGAGAAATTTCGCATCCCAAGAGCAGATAATTGTACATGAACTCATAAAGTTTAAATTGATACCCAAAAAATCTGGAAAAAGCCGTGTTCCTGGACTCAATTACCCAAAACACACGAAATATTACCGGGTACTACCGGGTACTACCGGGTACAGATAAATCCTTCGAGAAAAAGGCTAATGGCCTGCGAGGTGGCACTATCCCTTTAACCCGCGCGGCGTAGGGGAGTAAATATTACCCCCCCTCCCGGGTTTTCTCAATAACTTGAAACATATAACAGATATCGACGCCAAAGTTTTAATATCTTATGCAGCATATATTTGACGTCTTCCCAAAAAACATCAAAAATGAATTAGAACTTTGGGAGATAATGACGTTTTGATGACATGTCATGTCATACCATTTTTGGTGGAAAAACGATATATGCTTGATGCATCGTAGAAAATATAGATTAAACGCAAATTGCAAACAAAAAACTGAAAAAGGAAGGAAATTGAATTGTCTACAACATGGCCAGCTCGAAAATCCCCCTAAAATTGAAAATTTCCAAGGTATTATAATTACGGAATATATATGAGGGAGCCAAATGTAAAAAAATATAAAAAAATTGCAAAGTAATGTCTTTATTTTGCAGTGACTGATTGCTCCCCAAGCATGGTTTGTCATGGGTGCCTAAACCCCAAGCCCAGTCCAGCCAAAGCCCATGAACACCAAGCCTATACCCAGACCAGACCCATTCAAATTCATAATACCTATTGAGGCCCATGTCCGGTCCGGCCCATCCATATTAAGCAGATCATTATTTTCACAAAATTTGCAACCAATATCCTAACATATTTACTTGCATGCTAACAACGAGAAATAATATCACGCACCTGTATATTGCTATGGCTTTTGACTCATCAAACACCTTTTGGTCAACATTGTCATATTGGATCAGACTTTGGATCTGACATGATTTGGGATTTTAAAATATTTCACCACTGCTAAGTACTCACCATGATTTATTGTTCTGAGATAATTACAAAAATGTATCGTTTAAGTGCACTATATCATTTATTAACATATTTACCTGGTTTACCATCTGGATGTCAAGAAGAAGAAAAAAATGGCTAGCGACATGACACAAAAATTGACATACCCATGACCACCCAGTAACCATGAAAAGTCGAAAATGCATACCTAGCCCAGACAATCGAAAGAATTGAGTGGGCACCCATAGGTGCACCCGATCCATGAAAAACACTGTCCCCAAGCACAAGTAGCTAACGACGTCATTACAAAATGACTTGATACAGATACATAAGTGGCATTGTTGTATTTTTTAGACAAAACTGACCTAGAAACATGCATTGTTTATTCATATTAGTCAGTTTCTAGTTTTGACCTTAGAAGACCTGATTTTGACCTTTTATGGGGTTAAGTTGTAAAAATGGTTGCTGCTATGGATTTTTACGTGTACAATAGCCCCTAAAACATGTGGCACAATACTTCCGTCGACCTATTGGTAACAGTGACCTTTTGTGACCTGATCTTGACCTTGACCTTTGCATACAAATTTACTTTTACTTAATGCAGGAGATGTATTTAGTAACCTTTGAGAGCTTTATGTGCATTGATAGTCTTAATCAAAGGTTTCGAATTGAAAGTATGAACCATTAACTCAATTAACTCAATATTTTCATATGACCTGACCGTGACCTGACATTTGACCTAATATGAAAAATGTCGTGTATGCATCCGATTTGTGTCATAGAGAGCTTTCGATCGCCGCCTTGCACGTCTCGCTGCGGTTATTGGTTCGGAAGACACGAGGGGGTACAATTTACCCCCCCTACGCCGCGCGTTCGGCTGGCGACCCCTATGCCGCGCGGGTTAAAGGAAATAGTTCACCTTCAACATTGGTTTTGAACGGAGATACTGCAATTTTGTAGCCCGTGTTAAAAAACTAACTGCAAGGTTTCTGGTCTTAAATGGCTCTCCAGCCGAATATTATTTGACTTTTTGTCGAAGGAATGTGGTCCATAAACAAAGAATGTCAAGAATGTGGGCCTTCGGGAGGCTATACAGTAATCTTACGCGACTACTTCCGAATCTGATTGGCTGAGCCATTCGATTCTTTCGTTTGACGTTGCAGAGTACGCATATAGTTTTGATAAAATCATTGATGTACATCCTTCTGTCCTGAATCTGCGCGATGTATGGCTATTTTTGACATTATGAAAAGAAGTTGTATTTCAAAATATAATCAAAACGTGTTTGAAAAAATAAAATCCAATTTGAACTATATCCTCTAAGCTACCGATACAAACCAAAAACGCTATTTTGGCCCGCAAGGTGGCACTCTCCCTTTAAGCCAGTAGTGGAATACACCTTCAGGGTACACAGTAGAGTTCTACATGGGGCGGCCATCCCATGGCTGGCCGAGCCCCATGGCTAATGGGGTGGGCCGGACAGGAAAATATCTAGATCATGACTGTGGCTATGGCTGTGGCTGGATAATCTAACCTTTTTTTGCATCAATTGTATCAAACCAATCACGGTTAGAAAAGCCTTGGCATGTTGCCATAACAGAAGACTGGAATTAAAGACATAATATGAATTTACAAAAATCCTCACGGCTGGCCAACGGCCAGTCATTTACATTAGGAAGTGGCTGTGGCTGGCTGTGGCTGTGATGCCATGGCTGTGGGGCGGCTAGGCCAATACAAAGTACAGCCATGTCGAACTCTAGAACACAGCTTGTAATAGAATATGTCGTCATCCAGGGGATCCCACAGAGCCTGTGGTAGAATAGGTACCTACAGTGTAAGGTCGGGACTCATTCAGAAAGTACGATACAAATATACACCGTCAGATATAGTGATTCTCTTTGTCAGACGAGTAACAATTTTAATTGAACCTAGAACCTGTTGAAGAATGCATCGTACGAAAGTAAGTTTCACAAGCACAAACATATAACGGAATACACTGTTGCAAACTGACATAGCAATAAAGTGCATGCATATTTTAATACATGATCTTTCATATAGCTGCAAAGCATGCGTAAAACTAGCCAATGCCCCTTTATTTGCATCTATGGTCCATACAGAGGCATTCAACATATGCATTGTTTGTTTTGTTCTCACTGCAGCGCTATTTTTGCTGCTTCTCTCCGTGCCGGCTAATAGAGTTATCGCCGCCAGCCATTTTCTGCAGAAGCTGTATTGTTGGCGATGAGATTGCCGGCGGCCGTGTCACACGCACTCGCCAGGATCGCACTTTATGGGAAATCCTAGTTCAGCTTCCACAATTTTATTTCATTTTATATTTGATTAGTTTTATTTTGATACATGGTTGATAGTAGAGCGGAAGGAATAAGAGGATACGAGAGAAAAGAGGACGAAGAAGAATGACAGAATGAAATACATGAGGATGAAGAGAACTTATGCAATGTCTGCAGTTTTAAAATGTGCCAGCGTTGTTTTGCAGAATGTCAGTAAATCGCATAACATCTAAAATGGTCATTTCTTAGGATAGGATGCACCCCAATTTGTCAAATCTTATTAAAAAACTGAGCTTGGTACACTTATTTATATAATTTTTCGTTTTGGTGCTACGTATATACAAAATATATCGTTGTCAATCATATATCAATGTCAATAATATATCGTTGTGTGTCGTTGTCAGGTATTTGGTGCACTTGAAGTATACAGTTTATGTTGCGGCTAAAATAGTATCATCAGCCTGACAATCACTCTCCGCCAAAACGGCGGGATCCCCCAATTTCTGAAAGTACTCACTGTGCAATGTATTGTGTATATATGGAAGAAAGGTTATGCAATTGCATACACATTGTCACACTCACTTACTGTGTTGGTAAATCCATGACGTTGAAGTGAATAGCAATAGCTGTTGATACCTTGTTGATGAAGATAAAGTACTTGCACCGCGTGTTTGGCGGGTATATTCCTGAAAAGTTCATTAACGTGATGAGCAAGAATCGACATTTTTCGTCCACATCAAGTAACTTCAACAGACAGTCATCATGATTGAAAAGTTACTTCGTTCTTTTGTTGATTCAGAATAAGCGATTTAGGGAAATATAAGAATCAGGATTATATTTGTAAGAAAGCACAATGGCATTCCATTATCACTTAAGACGTTGCAATTACAGAGTAGAATACGTATACAACTAACATAGCACAAACAACGATGTTTCCAATGACGTCATTGTGTCAATGACGTCATGTGTCATGTGTCATTCGGCTGACGACTGGCGGCGCTTCACCGAGAATGGGCCGCATTGCTTCCAGTGAGCCACGAACAAATACCCTCAGGCGGTGGCAGCCAGTGAAGCGACGTCCAGTTCACTCCAACGGACAAAATGACTTGGGAAAATTCATTCGATATTCCATCAGTAGCTCATCTTTTGAACATTGGCGTCCCGGCGCCGCTATTTGTTTTGCGTCAGCTATTCTTGTGTCAACACCCGGAGGCCAGGGTCTGAGCAAAGATTGGTCCGCCGACAGCGGCAAAAACTCGCCACCGGGGACTGCACAGGCGAGCATCTGTCCCCATCTGGCCTGCGATGTGGCATGACACGGAGTGCTGCTGCTCCCACTGCACACACTGAGACAGACCGCAACGCAAGATAGATGCACTGACAACCGCGGGTGGCCATAGAAAGTGTTAGGCAAATTATGTTACACATATAGCAACATGCAAGGGCGTCGCCACAGGGGGGACAGGGGGGACACCGTCCCCCCAGTCGTCAGGCTGCGGGGATTATCTCCTCCAGTTTTTGACAGTCCCCCTGTCATTATTTGTCGTTAAAATTTCCTTTCCAGCTGTCAAAATACAGCTAAACACAGTCGAAAGCGGAACATTTCGCGCCGCTTCGTGGCATGATACAAGTTTCGCAATCAAACAAATTTGGAAAATGGGAAAATTAATTGCTATAAGACATAAGTGTCTGACAGAGGCTCTCCCTGATGGTATTTGCTGGTCCCATGTTTTCCATCATACCGAGTTGTGCAACCAGAAAAATGGATTACCTGAGGTTTGGCTCCACTCACGGTCTGGTTTCAATATTAAAATTGCATTTTCAACGACCTAAAGTTAAAATTTGCAGGTCGCTGATCGGCGTCACATCAGTGAACGCCGTCATAACGAACCCATCGTCATCCTTTTCGGTTCGTCGTAACGCTGTATGAAGAACGTGTACAACGGCAAATGCATGTCAAACGTGTACAGCAGTCAACATGTAGAACGTGTGCAGCTTGCAGTGTGGCATCTGTAAGCTATGCTGTTGTTTGTCTTTATAATGATATGCAAACATTTGTTAACGTTTTTGGGTTGGACCGACGTTAGTCACTGGTGATTGTTTTCAACGTTAAGCAAACGCTTTGAAATATATATATAAATCATAATCGATGAAATTCAAGTTTTTAGTTATTTCGATTTTATTATTAAACATAAAAATATTTACCTTCTATAAGGTGTAATATAATGGTATTGCAAAAAGAAGATCTTCAGTCCCCAAAAAGTGATTTGACTGGAATTATGCCAAGAGGCAAAAGATCTGTCCAAATGTGTTATAGCCCCCGGACTGATTCGGTGGCTCTTACAAATCCCTTCCTTTGTTTTTAACCAGGGCCTCTACGCACCTTAATTTCCTTCCTAAAGTCATCTTTTATCATTCAATCTTCACTACAGTCAATTCATATGTCTACAATCTCACTTCTACATAATCAAATAATTACATTATCAAAAAAAATAAAAAAAAAAAGAAATCGTGGGACCAATGAAACCAACTTTGTTGCCTGACTGGGTAGAGTCCCTACAACCCTACTATTCCTACGAGTAATTATTTGATTAATTATTAAAAGTCTGATTGCAGAAGGTGGTTTTCGAAAAGTTAACTAGCATTTATTCCGAATTTTCCACGCCGGGAATCCTGCAAAGAGCTGACCTCCATAGGGATACCCTAGATTTCCGTGATGTGGTGCACAATTACGAAGAAACATTGCCGCACGTAGACTTGTACGTGAACCTCTCCACCTGCACCGCTTCCCAGGAAGCTTTTACCGAAGCCGAGGATAACCGTTCTCCATTGGACAGCATCAGGTGCGATATACTCTGATAACCTTCCCAGAGAGCCGACAATAGCTTACCCGGATAGCCTGGAGACGTCAGCACACAAGAGTCTTTCTCTGCACAGTCCAGATCCTGGTACAGCCAATCACATTCTGAAAATATAACCAGGATCAGACGATAATCTAAGAAGTAAGAGCAGCAGGTTTGTGCCAATATAACTGGCTATGCCCCAAACAGTGTGAATGAAGTAAGTGAGCCGACTGACACTCTGTCACTGACACTCGGTGTCACAGTGACACTGACCGGCAGTGGCAGCAGTTCATTACAGGTAGACCTCGTACAATCCGTGCAGCTGGGCCGTCAGCAATGTATGGCCTCTGTAATAGGTTCATTGCGCTACACCGACCAACAGCTCCCGCTGTCCTAATAGTCACATCACTCCGGACCGGCGGCGACAGTCATGGTCGGTAGAGATGCTGATGGCGGCCC
>VOPJ01008052.1:0-10506 GCA_014673585.1 Semibalanus balanoides
CCCACTGAGCTACATGGGCGGACAAGTTTCATGAAGGGTTGAATGCATCAGCTGCATAATTCAAAAATATATCGCTAGATGGCAAAAAGTGAGAAGCCAGCTGACGCGCGATACCGCATTCCATCTCCCACGAAGACGCCGTCCCGCGATGATCAAAATTGCCCCGTGAGCAATTTAATAATTGTTTTTGTGCGATTTAAGTGACCTTTTCTCGATTTTGAGGTTGTGACGTTGTTGTTGATAAGAAACGTTTAATTATATTGGAGTTTTAGAAGCGAAATTAAGTTCAGCTATGCACACATTTGTTTCTATGACTTTGTACTTGTTGTAACTTACCCTAGAGGGAAAAATCAACTTGCCCCGGGACCGGGGCGCTTTTTGAACACGCCCCGGTAATCTATTTTTTTGTATTTACAATTAAACGTATAATGCATTTTTGTGTGCAGAAAAGACATATTTTATGTGGCAGTGTTCATTCTAGACTGTCGTGTTTACCAAACAGTATACATGTTACCAAACATTATAATAATGTCATAGTTTGGCTGATACAGAGCTTAATGTAAAAAGTGATGCATCGTTCTCCCATACGCAATAGCGAAACTTGTGTCATGCCGCGAAGCGGCGCGAAATTGCACGTTTTTGACAGTGGAAAGCTGGCTTTTGACTGCTGTGAAGGAAATTTTTACGATCAATTTGCAGACGCCGACCGTTTGATCGACCGTTGGGGGGGGGGGGACAAATGGCAGTCATAGTTACTTAACTTTTGGAGAGGTCATGGCCCCTTTGCCCCCCTGAATCTGCCCCTGAAGATGGTTGCACACTGCATAGTGCATATTGTCCTACAAGAGAGGGGAACTGGAAGGTAAATTTCAGTTAGCACTGCCTTGTTATACGTAGGTGAATATTTTTTGCACATGGCCTTTCTTCACTGAAGAGCGTACCTAAAACATTGATTTAAAATGTAATATTTAGCAAATGAAGTACAATAGTGATCAAATAAAATGCAATATTGATCAAATAAAGTACAATATTGATCAAATAAAGTGCAATATTGATCCAATGAAGTGTATCATAGATTAACTTAAGTGTAGTGAATTGGCTATCACGCAAAATTTCATCGGCTTTCAATGGCTTATTACTGTGTGTCTTGACAAGATGAATGTAATGTCGTTTATAGTCCCTTTTTCGACTGATAGTCTATTACAGACAGGATAGCAGTCACTCTGAGACCCATCATAGGATGTAATGCTGGCGTGTGCCGTCCTGGGACGGATCAGATAGTGTGACAGGCAGGCACTAAACAGCACCGGTCGCTCCGTGTCCAAAAGGCAAAAACTGTGTGTTTTATTAGCGGTCGTTTTTAAAGTTCGCTTCAGAGATCATCAAATAATAGTGTTAAGCTTCCGGACGTTTTTTTAAGGGGGGGGGGGTCTATCGCTCCGTGGCCAGTTACATAGGAGTCACATCACACCAGAAACCCCTCACAGTCATCGCAGACCATCACAGGCCCATCACAGACCCAACAAATCTACCACGGACCACCCCAGACCAATCACATCCACCACAGATCACAACATACCTGGGGCATTCCACGACAAATCGATCACAAATAATTAAATTTTACACCTTCATATTTTTGAAAATTCTGAAAATGGTTTGTAATGATTATCTAGGGTACTAAAGCCAGCTGTGACAGTCTTAATGTTTTTAGATCCACGGTCACCGAGCTATAGCCTTGGGCATTTTTGAGAGGTCATGTTTTAAGGCCATCTTTGATCGCCTGCCCTGCAGCTTGTAAACAAACTGTTCGAACGTAATATAGCCTCATATGTTTTGGAATTGAAATATTTCGAGAAAACATTTGGCATTGGGATTTTTCCAGTTTGTGTTTTTTGACCGCCCGGCTTTGTGACCTAGTTTTCCATGAAATGGCTCTGATCAGTGGCAACCAAAAATATACATTTTTGTCTTAAATCAACCAGTCTTCATCAATACATTCCAAAATAAAAAATAAAAACGGTTTTGCCTATAAGGGTACTTTTAAGCTCGGCAAAAACTCCGGTTGGCGGCGCTGGG
Organism: Semibalanus balanoides; assembly: GCA_014673585.1. Lineage (NCBI taxonomy): Eukaryota > Metazoa > Arthropoda > Thecostraca > Balanomorpha > Balanidae > Semibalanus > Semibalanus balanoides. Next base: position 2,077 of record VOPJ01008052.1, read on the forward strand.
AACATATATCTGTATATCTTTGGACTGGGTACAGATATAGAGATGCAATAAACGCCAGTGGATAGGTCTAAAACTATTCTGAGAGGAAGATGTAATGTAATATACTTGTGTGATCTAAGGTCAAGGTCATGGTCCTATTTAAGGTAAAATATTGCAGGTAGCGCTTTGAACACATCTATGTGTATCTCTGGACTAAGTAAAGATATCGACATGCAGTAAACAACAGTGAATAGGTCTAAGTATTCTGAGACAAAAATGTAAATATACGTTTGTGATCTGAGGTCAAAATCAATGTAATATTTAAAGTCCAATATTTAAATTACGACCTTAATATGACCTTGACCTTGGCAGAGATATCGAGATGCAGTAAACGAAATGGGATTAGGTTGGTATTTTATTTTTATTTTTTAAGTAATTTGAGAGGAAAATGTAAGCAAACTTTTTAGATCTGAGGTGAAGATCAAGGTCTGTTTAGTGTCAAATATTGCAGGTGGCGCTTGAAAACATGTCTGTGTATATCTAGACTGGATAAAGATATCGAGGCGAGGTAAACTACAGTAGACAGGTCTCAGGTCTGATTATTATGAACGCAAATATAAATATACCTTTGTGATCTAAGGTCAAGGTCAATGTTATATTTAAAGTCAAATATTGAAATTGAAACCTTTAATATGACCTTGACTTTGACCTCAGATCACAAAAATGTATTTACAATTTCATCTCAGAATACTTAGACCTATTCACTGTCGCTTACCGCATCTCGATATCTCTCTCCAGTCCAGAGATACACATGAATGTGGTAAAATCGCTACCAGCAATATTTTACATTAGATAAGTCATAAGACCTTGATTTTGACCTCAGATCACACAAAAATGAGTAAATTTTCACCTCAGAATAGTTGGAACTATCCACTGGCAGTTTTTGCATCTCGGTATTTTCACCCAGTCCAAAGATACACAGATATATGTTCCCAGCACCGCCTACCGGAGTTTTTGCCAAGATCAAAAGCACTCTTCATAGGCAAAACGCCTTTTTTGTATACCTTTTCTTTTGAAAGAATATTGATAAAGACTGATTTGGCTTCAGACAAAAATGCATTTTTTGGTGTGCCACATATCGAGATATTTCATGGAATAATAGGTCACAAAGTCACGGGGTCAACAAAGAGAAAAAAATTAAAAATCCGAAACTGCCAAAAGTTTCCTCGCATCATTGCAAACTAAAAAATGTATTAATATATTACGTCCGTGCAGATCGTTTACAAGCTACAGGCGATCAAAGATTGCCTTACAACATGACCTCTCAAAAATGCCCGAAGCTATAACTCGGTGACCGTTGATTAAAAAAATCAGGACTGTATCAGCTGGCTTTAGCGCCTAAGATTAATCTGTACACTAATTTTAATAATTTTCAAAAATATGAGGTTGTAAAGTCGTGGTCGATTTGTCGTGGAATGCCCCACCTGTCACATCCACCACAGACAAACACATACTCATCACATACACAACAGACCCATCACAGACCCATAAAATCCACCACAGACCCACCACAGACCCATCACAGACCCATCCAATCCACCACAGACCCACCACAGACCCATCACAGACCCATTACATTCATCACAGACCCATCACAGATCCATTACATCCGTTGCAGACCCATTACAGACCCATCACAGATCGATAACTCTTTTGGCAGGCGTTCCTGAAGCGGAGCTGGTCTCGTCGGGACCTGGTGCATCCTGACATCGACCTGTCTGTGTCTAATGAAACCCAAATCCTGACGAATGAAACGCTGTCGGCCACGGTGGGCGTCCTGCTCTGGAGCGAGAGCTCGACCATGACGGAGAGCTGGATGTACTCCGGCAACCAGCTGCTCTCCGACATCGGTGGACACATGGGCCTCATGCTGGGTGGATTGGTGTTAACTGTAGTTGAAATACTGGACCGTACCATCGCCTACTTTAGCGCCATCCGTCGGCGACCTCACGCATCTCAGGCTCGCCATCAGGACGTGGTCAGTCCTGCTTGAGTTGGCGCGACAAAGGCGGATGAGAAAGAGGTGCCATGATCTGATAAAGGACCAGTATCAACTAGCAAGAAGTCTGGACTAACCCAAAACAATACGGGCATGTTCTATTAAAATCTGAGAACATAAAACTTGCTTTCGTTTTGTTTTAATCAGAATTTAGTTAATGTAATTCAGTCGCATTTGCCAGCCAAGAACATCATGCTGATGTATGAGACGTTGATTTAGTTGGCATCATTTTTGTCTCTCTCACTTAAAGGAAACAGTTCACCTTGATAAAAACGAGAAAAAGCTCAGAATGATGAAGAGAAGCTAGAAATTATTTATCATGTTACTAGTAAGTTATACAAATATATATATATATATATATATATATATATATATATATATATATTAATATACGCTGGAAAAAGCAAATTAAAATGTTCAGATATTTTGTCAAATTCATACTTTTATTCCTCTAAATAATCGCAAATATGCTTGCTAAGAAAGCACGTATGTCATCAAAACGTCATCGATTTGGAGGGATCGTGGTGCATACAAGACAGTACTTGCCTAAGAACTTGTTGAAGATGCGGGGAAATGCAATTCTTTTAGAACCACGGATATTTATTCGAAGTCAAATCACGTGCTTATTCATCGCCGTTATTTGTGTTTATCCACGGAGAAGTTTCCGTGGTTCATCTGTGGACGTTGAAAGTTGTGTTTAGTTGCGTTAAATATTTCAACTTAGCCTACACCATGTATTAATTTACGACAAATTATCATTGTATTCTTTTGCATAATCAGTGCAGTGAAACGGGAGTTATTCCTGAAACCCATGCACATAGGTGTAGGAACGCGGGGGGCCGCTGGGGCCATGGCCCTCTCACTTTTTTGTCCATTTTTGTGTGCTAAAATCAACAATTTTATTTCATTTTACAAATTCAAAAGCGCAACATATTTGCGAAGACGAAAGGAGCTCAAATATGCATAGCAATCTCGCGTAGGGGGATTGGGTTCCCTCAAGACGAGATAGCTCAATGTTATTAGCTCAATGTTATTTTAGCTCAATGTTATTTGATCTGGGAAAACATTTTAGCCCCGGGTCGATCTCGTGCAAATAGTATAAAGAGTGAAAAATCCCAAAGAGTAAAAGTAAAAAGAGAAAATAAAGAGAGTAAGAAAAAATAGCCAAATTGAAAAACAAGAATGAGATAACAATAGTAAAACAACCAGAAAGAGAAAAACTGAAGTGAGAAAAACAAGAGTAAAATAACAAAAGTGAAAATAAACGGTAAAGAAGTGGCATATGGCAAATTTTATACCACACTTGGCCCGGAATTATTATTTGGGACTTTGTACCAAATGCTTTAATTTTTCGTGCTGGAATTTTCCACCATCGACCTTCGGTCTTGGGCGGAATATTCAGCGCGGACCTTGTTCCCAAATAATTATTTTCCCGGCCTCGTATGGTATTATACCACATGAGGTCGGGACAATAATTATTCGGGACCGAGGTACGCCCTGAATATTCCGCCTGAGACCGAAGGTCGGGGGCAGAAAATTCAAGCACGGACCGAGGTCACAAATAATTATTCCAGTCCAAGTAAGGTATAAAATTTACCATATGCCACTTTTCACTGTTTATATTCACTTTTGTTATTTTACTATTGTTTTTCTCATTCTTGTTTTTTCTTACTCTTGTTATTTTACTCTTGTTATATCACTCTTTTTTCACTTTGGCTATTTTTTATCGCTGTCTTTATTTTCCCCTTTACTTTTACTCTGAGGAATTTTTCCATGATTTAAGGATTTTATCTGCACGATATTTGGGAAAACATTTCGGCCCAGGACAGAAATGTTTTCCCAGATCATATATCATTTAGCTAAAATGTTTTACCACTCTCACGTGCTAAAATTAAAGGGATATTTTTGCATATGGTAATATATACTCCCATACATGCAACGTTGCACACCTAAATGGAGAAGCACAGGCATTACAATAGCACGTTAGTTATTCCACACTTTTGCGAGTATGCATGAAACAGTGTTGAAGACTTTCCAAGGGTGAAAGGTTTGGGAAAACATGTTATTCCATACATTTGGAAGTTGTCCCACCCTCTGCTAAATATTTATGTGACGTAAATATATGACGTCACATGCAGTAAATAGCATACATCGGAAGTATCTTTCTTTACTTGGGCTGGCAAATAAATAATCTCACCTCGTTTTACTTATCGAAAATACCTCGGACCTAACGATCCTCGGTATTTTCGATAACAAACTTGGTGAGACCATTGAACTGTTTCAGTCCCGGGAATGAATGTATTTTCCCATTGACCACGTGCTTAACTTTAGCCGTGTATTAACTGGAGTGTTAACCCACGCGGCGTAGGGGAGGTAAATTTTACCCCCCCTCCCGAATTTTCTCAGTAACTTGAAAACTATGACCGATAGCGACGTCAAATTTTAAGTACTTTATGCAGGATCAATTTGAAGTCTTCCTAAAAATGTAATTTAAAACTATACAGAATTTTGGGAGATTATAACGTTTTAATGACGTCATGTCATGCCCTTTCGGGTGGAAAAAGATAAATGTTTGAGAAATTGTAGAAAATATAGGTTTAAAGCAAACTACTTAAAAAAACGTCAAAAGGATGGAAATCGTATTGTCTACAAAATTAAATCGCAAAAAAACGTATTGTCCCTGATGTATTTTTTTACTCCTCAAAATCCAAACAGCTATTTTTTTCGGAAGTTTACCACAAAATATAAATTTTTTAAGATGTTCAAAAAACCGAAACATATATGAGAAAACCAAGCATAAAAGACACCCAAACAAAATTTATATGCACGATCGATATTTTTTAGGGACTGATTGGTGCCGAAGTATAAATAACAAATTTTGTATTTTTTGGAATTACGTTTTTTGATATTTTGTGCCCATATACAGATAAATCAATGTCATTGCTGTATTTAGTAGGCAAAACTGGTCTAGAAACACGCATTTTTTATATATATTTTGTATAAATTTAGTCCAAATGTCTTGTATGGATGGCTTTTCGAGGTCAGAACCCTCGCTAAGCAGAGCTTGTTGCACAGGTCCTGACCCCACCACCCGATCGCGCAATTCCTGTTGGCCGGCGGTATTTAGAGACGAAAGTTTTACGTGCCCGACATACCTGGACAGTGGACACGGCATTGTTTATTTATATTAATCGGTTTCAAAATTTTACCATAGATAACCTGACGTTGACCTTTAATGTCTTAAAGTTGTGGAAATGGCTACTGCTATCGAGCTATACAAAGCGGCATTAAATGAAATACCATCACATTTGCTTTCACTGTTCATATATTTGACGCCGTACGGTTATACCACAAGCACCATTCGATGCAGAACAAAATGGCAAACACCCGATTGGTCTATATCCTTGCCATTCGAGTATCTAACTCATGTTTCGTTGTATCTTATCACAAAAACAAAACCAAAACCAACTTCAAAGAAAAAGACAGTCGTGATTACCGTACCTAAGAAGCCATAAGTGCACACTACAGCATTTGCCCTTGAAATGTTTGGGTACCAGGCACTCACTCGCTCACATCACCACACTCCAGTTTAAAACAATTCTGCGAAAGAAATATGTGAAAAATACTAAATAAAAATAATAATATTAAGTCAAAAACCTAAAAATATCTGAAAATTCGAGATGGGCCCATTAGGAAGAGAACAATTTTCGTCCTTTTGCAATTTTTATTTGTCCTTGCTTCATCAACTTTATTTTAAAAGATAAAAAGACGTATTTTTCCTACAAAAATGGCATGCCACACACCACAGTCACTACATCATTATCTCGCAAAGTTCACTGAAATTCACTGCAAAATGTTAGAGAAACGCAACATCAATGCCAATCCGAAATAACAAATCCACAACCCTATCACTCACACATCATAATGATTACTGAAAATTTCCGTACGGGCCTACTTTAGACACAACACTCCCATATCGTGTCACCAAAGAGATCTTGTTCAAATACAGGTCTCAACGAAAAACGCATTTTCTGTATCAGTCCACGTCTTGGAATGGATGTGACATCATTTTCAGTCGTGCCAAAATATCACCAATCAGCTTACGGAAGCAAAAAACAATCGCATCGGTTAAAAAACGTGGTATAAAAACATGATGATACTTCATTTAATGACACCCGGTACTGGTAAAATAACCTCTAAAGCATGTGTTGCAAGACTTTCGGTGACCCTTTGGTAACAGTGAGCTTTTGTGACCTGATCTTGACCTTGACCTTTGCTTACAATTTCATTTTTACTTACTGCAAGAGATCCAGTATACCTTTGAGAGCTTTATGTTCACCTTTATGTTGAGCTTTATGTCTTAATCTTATGTTTTGAATTGAAAGTATGAACCATTAACACAAATAATTCGACTTTAGTATATGACCTGACCGTTACCTGACATTTAACCAAGCTTTAAACATTTCGGTTACGCATTCAATTTGTATCATTGACAGCTTTCGATTGCCGCCTTGCGCGTCTCGCTGCGGTCATCGGTTCGGAAGATACGAGGGGAGGTAAAATTTACAGCCCTACGCCGCGCGTTCAGCTGGAGACCCCTACGCCGTGCAGGTACTCCATACGCACTCCCGAAAATGATAATACGCACTCCGCCTCAAAAGGGTCCTTCCCGAGCGTTGAAAGGCCCCCACCCCAAAAAAAGGAGCGGGATATGAAAAACTCTACGGATTTCGGCAACTTTATTTTGTGATTTTTATTATTATTTTTTATTTTTGTGATTTTGAAGAAAAAAAAAACTTTTGATAAGATGGATTGGACCAGGACCTCAGGACCCTCAAAGAGACCCAATAAACAGGCATGTAGCCAGGATTTCGTCCGGGGGCGCCTCGAGAGGCCCATTCCGACCGTTGAAAGTAATCTTCAGTATTCCGGGGTCGGCGCTCAAAAGGTCTCTACCAAGCACGTAGCCAATTTCGCCCGGGGGGGGGGGCTCGAGAGGGTTATCCGAGCGTTAAAAGGCCAGTAAACGGATAAAAGATCTGCTCCCCTTCGTTCCGGAGGAGCCAATTTGCATGTCATTGGTCATGGCCTTCTGACCCCACCCAGCGTCCTTTCGTCTGTTCAGGGGACCCTCTGCCTACACAGGGACCTTTTTAACTTATCAGCCCTCTGGTTGCTAGAAGGGTCTTCCACTGCTCATGGGGCCCTTTTCGACTTAGTAAAAAACTGCGCTGGCGTTTTTGCCAACTCCGACATGCTCAGGGCCCTCGACCGCTCGGGGTCCCTCCACCTACCCAGGGGCCCTTCAACCTGCCAGCGAGCCTCGTGCTGGCAGAATTATCTCAACCGTAGTTCATCGAGCCCTCTAACCCCGCTCAGGCCACTCGCTCTCCATTGCCCTCACCGACCTGCAAGGGCCCATCACGACTGTCCAGGGGTCCTCTGACCTTCCAGGCCTTGTGCTGTCTAAGGGGCCCATGCTCAGTTTAGGGAACCTCTGACCCCGCTCGGGCCCTTTCGACCTGCCCAGCGGCCCCTCCGACTGACCAGCGTCCCCCTTCGACTTCCCAATGCCTCTGTGCTGCCGCTAGGCGGCCCATTCCCGTGTTCGACGGGCCCTTCTGAACGCTCAGCAGGCCTTCTTCGACTCCCAGGCCCGCTCAGACCTTCCACCGGGCCTCTGCTGTCTAGGGGCCCATTCGATCGTGTTCACGGGCCTTCTGGCCCGCTCGGCGGGCCCTTTGGCTTTCCTCCCGGCTCTGCACCTGCAATTGGGCTCTTGTGAACGTCCAAGGGCCCTTTGGTCTTTCAGAGAGGGCCCTGATGGCCCTAAAGAACCATTGAAATGCTCTTAACAGTTCAAAGACCACGCATCGCGAGGACTTAGATCCATGATACCGCGCTTCGCGTTGTCAAGTCGGCCCTTTTCGGCGCGCGCAGCGCGCCGAAAAGAGCCCGCCAGGCCTCCAGGGGGGCGGGGGGGGGGCGTCCGCCTCCGCCGCCCCCCCTTGGCTACGTGCCTGGAAGTGGGACGGTTACAATCTGACGTCACCTTTTGACAATTAGAATAGTTCGATATCGTCAGCACATGCCTGTTAATGAAATCACTTCAGCTGCACGATGTTATTTAATAGGATCACGCAAAATGCACATATTACGCAACATAAGATAATGTGATAAAGCATAGGCAGTGACTGCCTTGGAATTTGTATTAGCAGTTTTCACGTAGGTCTTTATTTATCGCATAATCCGGGCGTTTTGGGCTTTTGGAGCGATTGGGACGATTAGGGTGTTTGGTTTAAATGAGGGGGGGGGGCTTGGTGTCATTGTTAGAGATATGGCCACGTGACACGGTATTGGGTCCAAAATGTCCTTAATTCCAAAATACCAAA
>VOPJ01008053.1:0-30195 GCA_014673585.1 Semibalanus balanoides
AAACAAAAAGTGATATTTCGTAGCACATACACATATACGCAATAATAACGTTTATTTCATACCAACTAGCAGGGACGTCGCCGCGAAATTATTTAGTGGGGGTCGGCTGAAATGATGAAAGCTTGTCGCTAATAGTTCACCTTCAACATGGGTTTTGAACTGAGATAGCAGTTTTGAAGTTCGTGTTGAGAAGAAAAAAACTATCTGCAAGTTTTCTGGGCTGAAAAGGCTCTCCATCTGAATATATTTGACTTTTTGTCGAAGGAATGTGGGCCGTAAATAAATAATTTCAAGAATTTGGGACATAAATACTCCTGGGCAGAGGCTACACAGTATACAGTCAGCTTGCAGCTGGAGTTGGGTGTCTGTGCTAGCAAGCGAACCAACAATCGGTTCGAAATACCCTATAACCTATACTAGGTGCAGTCACGGATTATTGTATAATGGATTAGAAACTCCGTGTCGGCACTTTGATGTTCGCGACCTGCACCGGTCGATGCGCCTCTAGCGGATGATGGGGGAAATAACTTTACATAGGAGATCGCGCAGAGCGGCCGTCCACTGAGGCTTAGCGGGATTGGGAAAAAGACCACTAAGGCCATTTTTCCGTGGTTTGCAGGAAAAGAAACACCATGTAAGGTGCTACACATCGATTGCAGATAACTTTTCTGGTCGCCGCTATTTGGCTGAGCCCATATGCATGACCGTACCTCGCGTACCTAAGTTCTCATCATGGCACTGGTCTCTTTGGCGGAGGCTCCTATGGGACGCCGCAGCCATCGGCGGCGTCCCATAGGAGCCCAGTTAGAAGGGGGCCTACCCCCTTCCACCGGCACGGCGAAGGTAGCGCCCAGCACCGGCACGGCGCACACACAGACATATGCTCTTCACAAGTTCACTCCGTTGACTTCAACGCGAACTCTGCGGTCTCGGAGCCTTTGCCACACCCAGTTCACCATGCAGACCAGCAGGCCCAGCTCGAGAAGGCGAACTCGGAGCAGGCGGTGGTCGACGGTGTCGTATGGCCTCGCGAAATCGAACGCGAGGATATACTTCTGCGCTGTTGTACCATCCGGGTGGTCTCGATGTATTGGTTTGGGCTGCTGCCACCCGTCCTGTACCAAATCGGCCGCCTCGTACGGGAGGTATACGAGGCGGCCGATGTGGTCCTTCACCGAGCGGTGCTCTCGGAAGCCCACCTGATCGGGAGGAGACACTGAGACACTGAGCACTGAGCGAGAGAGCGAGCGAGAGACCATGCCGTGTCTCTCGCTCAGGTAGGTGAGGCGGACCAGGAGCAGGCGCTCCGTCAGCTTTCCGATGTGGCTTGTCAGGGCGATGGGCCTGTATCTTCCGATCAGCTTCTTGTCTTTCCCGGCCTTCGGGATCGGTACCACCGTTACTGCGCGCCACTGCTCTAGGGACAGCTGCCTCCGACCACGAGGTGTTAATAAGGCGGAGCAGGGCGTCGCGTGCGACTGGCCCGAGGTGTCGGAGCAAGTCTCGTTGGAGATCTCCGTCCGGTCCGCGCCTATTCTTTCAGCTGGCCGTAACTGGAAAGGTGACGCACGGCCCTCCAGCCTGAAGGGTACCACTAAGCAGTCCGACCTACCTGTCACATCCGCACTCTGGACAGCTCGTCAAAGCGGGCTCAGCCACTTCCTCTTTGCCTCAAACGGTCCAGCTTGGCCCACGTAACCTGCCAAGACACGTTGGGCGTAAAGATACCTGGCGTGACGCCTCTCTGCCCTTGGCGAGGCGGTCCGGGGTAACCAGGAGGGGCGGCCAAACCGTCCTCCATGGCTGTCCGTCTACGTGCCCTTCGCACCGATCGTCCGTCCTATCTTTCTTTTCAGTAGCTTGGAGACCCTTACCAGGCTGACCGTCCTGTTCTGGGTGGTGGAGACGAAGTCGCGAAACTGCTCTATCGACACTCCTCTCCACTCGGGCAGCGCCCCTGTTCGCCTCCAGCCATCTGTTCCTGGACGGGACAGGTCGCAGCAGGCGCCGGGCCTCCCGGCGCTCCGTGATCGTCTCCCTGAGCTCGGGGTCGAGTGTCCGACCGTGCCCCACGAGGGATGAACCGATCGCCTGCCTGTCGGAGGGCCGCCGTGAAGCGGGTGGAGAGAGCCTGCGCAGACTCACCTGGAGGCTCGGTCCCGGCAAGAGCCGCATCACAGGACTGGTGTCGCGGAAGGCCACCCAGTCGGTCCTTGTCATAGGGCCATCTTCACCTTGCGATCCGTGTGCTATTTGTGGCCCCTCGCAAGCTCGCCGCTCGACGCAACCAGCTCGGGAGGTCCACACCCCATAAGCTTCTGGGCCGAGGAGTACCCGACCCGCGAGCCCCTGCGGGTCAAGAGCAGCGGCAGACTGGTGCGGAGCTCATAGAGAAGGCGACTGGTCCGATCGAACCGTTAGCTAGCGACTGGCTCCAGACAGTCAGGAGCCAAGCGAGTGTAGGCTCCGATCGAGAGCGGCGACTGTGTCCGAACTGCAGCATGCAGCGACTGGTACTGATGCAGAGCGGCCCGGACAATGGTCCGATCCCAGACGCGGCGAACCTGAGTCCGTGGTATCCATGCACAGGCGGCACCTGAAGTCCTAATCAGCAAGCGCGACAATGGTCCGAGATCAGTGAGCGGCCGAACATGGGTCGCGATTCAGAGGGCGCGCAGACGACTGGTCGCGATCAGAGAGGCCCGACTGTGTCGATCAGAGAGCGCAAGGCGCGGACGTGAATCCGATCAGAGCTTGGCGGCTGGTCCGATCAGAGACGGTCGACTGGTCTGATCACGAGCCAGCGACTGGGTGTCGATTCAGAGCGGCGAACTGGTCCCGACTGCAGAGCGGCGCACTAGGTCCGATCAGAGCAGGCGACGTGGTTCCGATCAGGGAGGCCGACTGAAGTCCGATCAGGCAGCGACTGGTCCGATGCAGAGCGGCGACTAGAGGATCCTATGCCAAGCGACTGTACCGTACCTCAGAGTCGCGCGACTGGTCGGATCCAGGAAGCAGCGACTGTGTCACGACATCAGTCAGAGAGGCCGACTGTGTCACGATCCTAGAGCGGTGCGACCTGGTCACCCGAGTCGAGAGCGGCGACTGGTCCGATCAGGAGCGGCACGACTCGGGTCGTAGACAGCCGGCGACTGTCCGATCAGAGAGCGCCGCGTACCTGAGTCGATCAGGAGCGGCGACTGGTCCGGATCAGCAGAAGGCGACTGCGTCCATCAAGAGCGGCAGACTGTCCGATCAGAGCCGCGACTGGTCGCCGATAGAGACATGCCGACTTGGTCCATCAGAACGATACAGCGGACTGTATGTCTGATCCCAGAGCGCGACTGGTCCGATCAGAGCGGCGACAGAGAACAAGACTGATCGCCAGCGTTCGTGACCGCCCGTAAGAGGAGAATACGGATCCTCAAACTACCGTCGCTGTATCATCGTCGTCGCCGTGGCGATATGATCACGGTGTATCAGGTGATGCGGCAGGGAGATGACGTTGACACGACAAGTGATTCGCCACTGCAACTATAGCTAGTGCTACCCGTGGACACCAGCGGAAGCTGCTGAAGCCCAGGGCCGTCTCCAGGGTCAGACGGAACGCCTCCAGCGTGCGCGTGATCAACGAGCGGAGCGCACTGCCGCCCTCGGCGATTAACGCCCCCAGCATCAACGCTTTCAAGACTAGACTTGACAGACATTGGGTACATGACTTGTAAATTATCCACATCAACGTCTGAACAAGAGGATTCTAAGGAGCTCAATATTCCGCACTTGATAAACACAAGCATAAGTATAAGTATATATTGACCAATCCCAAGCTTCTAAAGCCCTTCAAAGCATAGAAAAGCCGTGTACGGCGTACAACGTACGTGAAACCACTCCTCCAATATGAATAGAATAACGGGCCACAACATGCGATATGGTTATGATATGCAATGTGTCACACGCTCAAATGCCATCGCTCACCCAATATTCGAATAAAGTTGTTGATATAACACTTTATGATCATGTCTAGGATATGTAAACATGGCGCAACCTGGCGTGAATAACAGCACACATGTAACCACTGTATCTTCGGAGTCTTCTATTTGTCACATCACATTGAACTACGACAGTATTCATCTAACGAGATGCAGTTTAATAAATTCAATTATAATTCAGATGAGTAAACATCCCAACAACAGCATGCCAATACTATTGAGATGCAAAAAGTCTTTAAAAAGTCAACACGCTAACTACCGGCCATTGACACGTGTCACGTCCGTTCACAACACCTATAGCTATCAAACATCGGGATATGTTCAAAGTTCCTGTCTTGACAACACTTCTACAGACATTTAATATTAATACCACGGTCACTTCAAGTATCTGATAGTCTGACCAGATAGCAGTTAACCAGGACCCTGACTCCTGACAAAACATATCGTACATCGTGAAAAAGACCTATTGCGACACAAGAAAGCTGTACTACTGGCCAGGTGATGTGACACGTGTCACGTGACTGTTTGTCTGTACAGAGGAGCAGTACTGCAGGGCGGCGTCACAGCTCCGTGTGTCGGTACAGAGGAGCAGTACTGGGAGCAGGGCACAGCGTCCACAGCTCCGTGGTGTTGGGTACAGAAAGGAGGCAGTTACTGACAGGGCGGCGTCACAGCTCCGTGTGTCGGTACAGAGGAGCAAGTACTGGAGGGCGGCGTCAACAGCTCCGTGTGTCGTACCAGAAGGACAAGTACTGCAGAAGCCGCGTCACAGCTCGCCGTTGTGTCGGACATAAGAGGAGCAGTACTGCAGGGCGGCGTCACAGCTCCATGTGTCGGTACAGAGGAGCAGTACTGCAGGGCGGCGTCACAGCTCCGTGTGCCGGTCGGCTGCTGCCGGTCGTCGCTTCTCCGGCTGCAGCCAGTCGGCGTACACCCGGTACGGATCAGTCATCCAGTGTTTGTGGAACGAGACGGGCCGGCTGCCAGTGAGCAGACTGGACGGGTAGTCCGCAGGCCGGGCCTGTCACCGAGAGAGAGAGAGAGCAAACGGCACGGTCAGCAGACCGGACGGGTAGTCCGCAGGGCGGGCCTGTCACCGAGCGAGCGAGCGAGAGAGAGCGAGAGAGAGCGAGAGAGAGCGAGAGAGAGCGAGAGAGAGCGAGAGCGAGAGCGATGAGCGTAGAGCAGTAGAGCGAGAGCGAGAAGGGCGAGAGAGCGAGAGCGAGAGCGAGAGCGAGAGCGAGAGCGCAGAGCGAGACGAGGAGCGAGAGCGAGAAGCGAGAGCGAGAGGAGAGAGCGAGAAGCGAGAGCGAGAAGTTCGAGAGCGAGAGCGAGAGCGAAGTCAGAGCGAGAGCGAGAGTCGGATAGCGGAGAAGCGAGAGCGAGAGCGAGAGCGAGAGCGAGAGCGAGAGCGAGAGAGAGAGAGAGAGAGAGAGATTTGGCGGCGGAATTCATACAAGTAGAAACTGCAGATACTTACTTTGGAAGAGGAATATTTCACGGCGTTTCTAACATTTCCTTTCAGACATTGCAGCTTATTTCAAGCGAAACGGTAAAACATGAATTTATCGAACATGGAAAATGGACTACAATGAGTTTGAAAAGTCTGTTTTTTCGGCAACGATTAACTTTTGGTACATCCTGTTGCAAACAACACCAAATATTTCAGTGCGATATCTCAACACAATATTTTTTTCTGCTAAACAAGTGCAATGTGGTGAGTGAACCGCTGCTCACCTGATGGAAGCGTGGTGAGTGAACCGCTGCTCACCTGGTGGAAGCGTGGTGAGTGGACCGCTGCTCACCTGATGGAAGCGTGGTGAGTGGACCGCTGCTCACCTCTGGAAGCGGTGGTGAGAGAACCGTGCTCCACTGACATGAAGCGTGGTGAGTGGAACCGCTGAATCACGCTGTGGAAGCGGGTGAGTGCCGCGCTCAACCGTGGCTGAAAGCGTGGGAGAGTGAACACTGTGTGCTGCTCAATCTGGTGAGATAGCGAGTGGTGAGAATGGTCCGAGAGCCTGCTCACTGAGGAAGCGTGGTGAGTGGAACCGCTGCTTCACACCTAGGTGGAGTTAGCGTGGTGAGTGAAAACCGTGCTCACCTGATGGAAGCGCGAGGGGAGTGGACAGACATGTTATCTCAACTGATGGAAAGCGTGTGAGTTGAGAGCCGCTAGCTCACACTGATGGAACGTGGTGAGTGACACTCGCTCGGCACACATGAAATTGAGAGTAGCGGGTGAGGTGGACCGCTGTGCCCCTCATCTGGATGGAATAAGCGCAGCGTGGTGAAGTGGACTATCGTGCTGCTCCACCTGATGGGAGAGCGTGGTGAGTGGACCGCTTGCTCAACCTGATGGACTGCGTGGTGAGCTGAAGCCGCTGCTCTCCACTGAATGGTAAGCGTGGTGAGTTGTGACCGCTGCCTCACCTGATGGAAGCGTGGTGAGTGGACCGCTGCTCACCTGATGGAAGCGTGGTGAGTGGACCGCTTCTCACCTGATGGAAGCGTGGTGAGTGGACCGCTGCCCACCTGATGGAAGCGTGGTGAGTGGACCGCTGCTCACCTGATGGAAGCGTGGTGAGTGGCCGCTGCTCCAACCTGAAATGGAAACGTGGTGAGTGGACCGGCTGCCCACCTATGGAAATGCGTGGTGAGTGGAAACCGCTTCTCACCTGAAATGAAGCGTGTGAGTGGACCGCTGCCACCTGATGTATGGAAGCGTGGTGAGTGGACCCGCTGCTCACCTGATTTGGAAGCGTGGTGAGTGGACCAAGTGTGATGCCAGCAGCGGCGGCACACAGTCCCAGCTGCATGTCGTCGGGCGTGTCAGGCCTCGGACACCGACAGGACGCCACCATCCTCCGCACCGCCTCTGCGCTCAGCACCATCCCTGCGACACGGCGGCACGGTCAACTCAGTAACACCTCCAGTCGCCACGTCAGCAGCGAACTCTACCCTAGTTCGCTCGACCGAGTCAGTGGGCCGCCGGAGCTGAAACGGAGGTGTGTCGCGGCGAATCGCGTACATCACAGTCCACCGACGGACCTCAGAAGCACGGCCGGTCCGACCACGACTGATCACAGTCCACCGACGGACCTCAGAAGCACGGCCGGTCCGACCACGACCGAATCACAGTCGCATATGGGGCCGAGAGCGGACCTCAGAAACACGGGCGTGTGTTCCGACACGACTGTACAGTCCACTGACGACGACTCAG
The DNA here is from genome assembly GCA_014673585.1 of Semibalanus balanoides. Taxonomy (NCBI): domain Eukaryota; kingdom Metazoa; phylum Arthropoda; class Thecostraca; order Balanomorpha; family Balanidae; genus Semibalanus; species Semibalanus balanoides. The sequence goes on from VOPJ01008053.1 coordinate 7,213, forward strand.
AAGCACGCCGGTCAGACCAGACTGATCACAGTCCTATGCCGACGTACCTCAGAAGCCACACCGGTCCGACCCGACCGAATCACAGTCAAGACCAGCCGGACTCAGAAGCACGGGCCGTCCGACCACGACGCGATCACAGTCACCCGACGGACCTCAGAAGCACGGGGCGGGTCCGACACGACCGATACAGGTCCACCGACGGACTCAGAAGTTCACGGGAGCCGTCGACACGAGTCTTACCAATCACAGTCACCGGACGGACCTCAGAAGCGACGGCCGGTTCCGACCACGAGACGCAATCACAGTCCACCAGACGGACCTCATGAAGCACGGCGCTCCGACCCACGAACCGAATCACGGTCCCATCATCCGATCGGACTCCTCTCAGAAGACGGCCGGTCCGACAAACGAACCGAATAGCAGTCCACCGAAGGACTCCATCAGAGTCACGGGCGGTCCGCCCACGACCTAATCACAGTTCCATCGACCGGGATCCTCGTAAGCACGGCCGTCGACCTCCACGACCGAATCAAGTCGCACTTGACGGACAGTCAGAAGCACACGGCCGAATCCCGACCATCGTGGTAGATCAATCCGTGAAATCACATCCACCCGACGGACTACGAAACGACACGAGCACGTTCCGACCTAAAAACGACCGATCAAACAGTCCCACCGACGGACATTCAGAAGCACGGCCGGTCACTCCCACGACGAATCACAGTCCACCGACGGAACCCAGAAGCACGCCGGTCCGACCACACGACCGAAATCACAGTCCACCGACGAACCTAGAAGCAGGCCGGTCCTACCACACTGATCCCAAGTGCCACCCGACGGACTAAGAAGCACGGCCGGTCCGGACTGAGATACACGACTGATCAACAGTCCACCGACGGACCTCAGAAAGCACGGCGCCCTGCCCACGACTGATCACAGCTCAACCGACGGACCCCAAGAAGTAGGCGCGGTCGCGACCTCACGCGACCGAATCAACAGTCCACCAGGACCTCAGAAAGCAACTGGACCGTTGACACCACGTACCGAATTCACAGTCCACCGAGCGACCCTCTCAAGCCGGCCGGTCCTCCGGACTGCTGCACCAGAAAGGTGCTGTACTCCGGATCAGCAATACACTCGACGGTTATATATACTGAGTACTGAGTACCTTCAGTGGAACCGCCGGCTAACTGTACTACGATCACTAATAATTCCGGGTACTGAGTACTTGAGTAAACACGTCAGTGCGCGGCTACTGACCGACACTATAAAACATTACTTGAGGACTTTTTAACGCATCAAGAGTACCGAGCGTTGCTGCGCTCTACTTGTGAGCCTGAGAACACATACAAATCAACTCGGTGTACTGTAGTACTGGTGTGAGTATTTGTCAGTACCTTAAAACATTTGTCTGGGCGGGCTAACTGACGTGCCGACGCTATACACTGTACTGGCAAACTACCTGAGCGAGGTCCCAACCAGCGTAAGTGCAGCCTTACCTGAGGGCGGTCTTACTAGACCGAGACACTATATCCTCCCGGTGTACTGAGTACTGAGTACTGGACACTGGAATACTGAGTATTTAGTTAATGAGTGCTAAGTACTGAGTACTGAAGTACTGGAGTGGAGTACTGAGTACCGAGTACGAAACATCAAATACGAAGTCGCTGGTACGAAGTACCAAAGACAGTGCGAAGTACTGGTTACGAAGTATCGAGTACTGAGTATCGGATACAGAGTACCAAGTGTTGAATGCCTTGCAATAATCTAATTTGGTATGCATTTTGTTCTCGACACTAAAGAAACGTGTTTGTATCTCCCGACAAGGGCCCCGCCCCGATTCTGAACACTGACCTGTTAATAACCACTAAGCCTTCTCCGTGTCATTGTCTAACCTCCCTCCTATGCTACCCTGTGCCCCCAGCCGACGTTCGCCTGCTGTACGACATCTGTCGGTATGATAAGACGCTGAAGCCGGACCTGGTGTCGCCCTGGTGCGCCGTCTTCACAGAGGAGGACCTCAAGGTAGGCTGCGGGTGAACCGTGCTGCCATCTGTGGACAGAAACGGGAGTTTGTAGTGTATTCGATGGCTATTTTTGCCATGATGAATGATAATAAGTAAACAGGGATGAGCAAGAACATAGCAGTAATGTATATTTTGTATATAAAAGGCGAGACAAACGGGAGTTGGTGGAGCATACATACATGGGTGTCGCAGGGATTTTGGTGAACAGTTTTATTATGGTGCTTGTTAAGGTTTATCGGCCGGTTCGGTTCTGACGTGGTTTTGGTTCTGACTTCTGACGTATCAGAATCAACCTCCCATGGTCCAATGAAGGTACATACATGGATTAGGAACGAATTAAAAGTTATTCTCTGATTCATGATGCATTTAAAATCAACGCTGTAACCAATATAATTTAGAATATGGATGAGGCCTGACGGAGTTGATTTGGGTATTGGTCTATGAAGAGTCTGTGTTTTATCGGATATCAGTAACTGCCCTGTCTGTCGACTCATGGTGCGAAATGGCCGGATCACTGATCAGAATGAGTCGCCCATTACAATGGCATCAAACATCTATCCGTCACAGGTGATTGAGTTTGACATGGACCTGGAGTACTACTGGGTGGACAGCTACGGCTACGAGCTCAACTATCGCCAAGCCTGCCCGCAGGTCAAGGACTTCATCAGCAAGTTCAAGTAGGTGACGAGCGCTCCGTTAGCAAAACAAGCCTTTGGTTGACGATGCTGAACGCTAGAGAATAACTTAAAGATATGTAATCTGATTTTCACTAAAATAATTCATATTTTGGTTATGTACACGAGTAAGTAGACTTGCAAGAAACAACTGTTACAAAAATTAACTTAAGGTTTCTCTACTCGCTGTTCCAGTTGTCTCACAATGCCCCAAGCCTTTACCACACCCGCGCTGTCCACCCATCTACACACAGCGCTGTCCTCAGCCTTCACCACTCTGACCCCCCTCACCCCTCCCGCTCCACAGGGCCGTGCGCTCCAGTCCGGAACAACAGCCGCTGGCCAACATGTACTTCTCCCACCTGGGCGGCGTGCTCAAGTTCATCACGCTACTGGGCGTCTTCAACGACACGCGTCCGCTCACCAGCGCAGACTTCGGCACTCAGCACGCCTTCCGGTGAGAATTCCGGTGACGGGCGGCCGGAAGTGGGCGTGGGAAACCAGAAGCAGGCGTGGGAAACCAGAAGCAGGCGTGGGAAACACGTTGTGTCTGTTATATGCAGATGGGCTTGCGAGATGTGCTGGGTTTTCTTCACCGGCGTGTTTTGATGTTTTCTTTTGAGAACGAAAACTGGTGTTATGGTTTCTTTAGGCTTGATGTCAGTTTTCCTCCTTGTAAATGTTTCTTGGATAACATTCATTCCCAATATCATACTCCCCGGTTTAAACATTGCTGGACGGGTACAGATTAGAAAACGATTGTTTAGCGTTCTTAGACTGTTGTACAATATAAAAATCACCTTCGCATTTGGCTGATTATAGCACGATGATTTGTGATCAAACCGCTCACTATTGTATCGCTATGTATACTGTAGTGTATCCACTTCTGTATCGTATTGGTCTCAGACTTACCCAGTAATCTCCACACCCTCCATCTCCCTCCCTCCCCCAGGTCATCGATCGCCTCTGCCTTCGCCACGAACGTCGCGCTGGTGCTGTTCGAGTGCTCGGACGGCTACAAGGTGGCCGCCTACGTCCAGGAGCACCCGACCGTGCTGCCGGGCTGCGGCGGCGGCCTGCTCTGTCCGCTGGAGCAGCTCGCTGAGCGTCAGCGGCCGGCCTTGGAGCAGTGTGACCTGGAGGCCATGTGTGCCGGCGCCGGCTGGATGGCCGCTGCCTGGAACACGGCGCTGTGGGCGGTGCCGGCGCTGGCTTTCCTGGTCTGAGCCCTGAGGGGCAGACTCTGCCGGCTCTGACCGCCCTGGTCTGAGGGGGCGGACGCTGCCTGCGCTGACCGCCCTGGTCTGAGGGGGCGGACGCTGCCGGCTCTGACCGCCCTGGTCTGAGGGGTGGACTCTGCCGGCTCTGGTGTAGCAGTGCCCGCTGGCCGCCCTGGTCTGAGGGTGGCCAGCGCAGGTGTTCCCTGCACATGGTGACCGCTGATGAGTCAATGAGATGTGTTTCGGCTGGTCTGATGCGGTATGATGCGATGTCCTGATATCCCCACAGGGTGGGGACTATCGCAGCGTTGCGTTAAGCATTGCGCTTGATCTTAGTGCTTCTTTGGAGGTACCCGGGGGCTTCCAATGCCTGTGATACCCTTTCTCCGCGGTCAAATCGGAAGACATTCAGCTCTGGCAACGCTTTGGATGCTGGGTGCGACCGTAGCACGCTTTGTGTGTTAGTCAAAGGAGGAAAGTGTGACGAAGGGGTCGGATTGCTTTGGAGCGGTTCAAACACGCGTATAGGATGGATCGCGGTGGCTTTTACTTAGCTTGTGCAATGATATTGGGATTCGTTTCGACAGGTGGCTAAGTTCAAGGTAATTCAGTTGTCAGGGGTAGTTAGAAACTAGAGTGATACGATCCTTCATTCTAGCATCTGTGTAATGCTAGTTATTATGGAGGCAAACTCGACCTGGGGAGTGGGGAACATGCATGTATTAGTGCGAGGGTGCAAATTGGGTGTAATAATAGGGTCGTTAATTAGGATGGTAGAGGGGCGAAATTCGATCGTCGGTAGGCGATTATTTTTGCAACTCAGGATACAGCAATCTTCCTGAAGTGGTTCAGGTTTCGACAAAATGCCAGTGCTGTCAATACTGAGGGTGTCCAAATTAAACACCAGCATTATGTCGATATCTACGACAGTCATGCATGATTCTACCACGCACGTGTTAGTTAGAGACTGATTTGTTGCGAAATATCAGCTGCTTCTATTGGGAGGCTGCCTGATAGTTCCATGGCATAATTATCGCAAAGCAAATCGTGCTGCTGCTGTTATGTTAACATACCACAGCGTGTGTTGACTGTTTACTGCAATCTACCGCTAGAGATCCGACTCGTGCGTAATGCCTCCCGCTGCGTGCATTGTTTTACGTTCATCTAGTCCCACAGTTTGCCCTGCTCCAGAGTCCAGGGCATTCTAGGTTTAATATCATACTCCATTTGTAATACTGGGTGCTACCAGACATGTGCTCGGATCTCGAAAACGGATCCCGGGATCTGATCTCTGGAATCTGGATCCCGGATCCACTGGTATTATAGATCCACCTTCACAATTTGTCGATGGATCCATTTGGATCATAGATCCGTCTTTAATTAACATTGGTTTACAGATCCGCCGGGATCCGAGATCGCAGGCACCACTTTGGGCGCAAAGTGACCTTAGCAGTCGACGCGCCCTAAAGCCCCAATACACAAACAAACAAAAGCAGGCACCACTTTACATTGGGGTCCACTGGGATTCCAGACCCACCATTATACAGATATGTGTTAACGTAACCCATATTTTAAGTAATTGTCAGTACTTTTCAATATGTTGCCAATTAAACTAGCATGGGTGTATTTTTTTAGTTGGATTTTGTCAAGAAATACTATAATTATTACATTTATCTGTCGGATCAGAGATCCTTTTTATTTGTCATCATGGGATCCTGTAGTATTCAAGATCCGTTCGCAAATTTTATCTAGGGATCTACTGGGATCCAAGATCCACTGTTGAACTTTGTCGTGGGATCCAGTAGGGTCATAGATCCAACATTATGTTTTGTCGAGAGATCCTTCGCTCGGATCCATGCACATGTCTGGCTGCCACAAAGGTTTGTTTGGTTCCTAGTTCTGGTTGGACAGTCTTGTTTCACATAGGTGTCATTTCCACTTGCATCCATAGATTCCATGCAGCTCTCAGCCACTATTCCCATAGTGTGGGGCCACTCCTGGTTCTTATTCACCCAATGGCATCGTTTTATTTTATGTGCTTGTCCACAGATCAAGAATCTCAGTATTTATATTTCTGTTGCACCCGATGTGTACCAAGTCGCCAGTGAGCTTGTTTGACCCGGCGCCACAGCAGCAGCATAGTCGATATAACAGGTAGGAGCGGGTCGAGATGCGCCGCATCCTGACCGGACCTAGTCCCAAGTGTCCTGTCACGGTGCCTTGGTGTGAGCGGGTGGATATTACCCGTGACAGTACCATTGTTTACGTTATGAGATGTTCTGGCGAGGAGCTTGTCGTCACCGCACTCCAGCTGCTTTTGCTGATGCAATATTGACGAAGAGTGTGTTCGAGCGTTGCCTCATGGCATAATTAATCAGGCGTGTTGTATTTTTAGAGCCGATGATACCATGCGTGCGAGAGAACATGATGTCACACCCAACATGGTTTTATTGAGTGGAAATATATTGAATTCTAAGAAACTCAACCGTTTGTCCAGTTCGCGTTAGAGAGCCCAACATAAATAAACTTCATGTGATTCAACTGTTTCGTCTCGTGAGGTCATTGTAATGCAAAAGCCTGCTACGACTTAGTAAGACGCGTCACGATGGCCGATGGGGGTATAGACCCAGAATCCCCTTATCCCCCATTCCGGAATCCCCCGGCCCAGATCATGGCTACGAACGCTCGTCATAGAAATCACGACCGGGCTGATTCGCTCACAACCTTCACTGTAGCCCGTTATTCACTTGCATTTCCGCACTATTAATTCGCCCATTTTCAGGACTAGTGTACGACTAGTGTATGACTAGACCAGTACTAGTGTATGACTAGACCTCCTAGGTGCTCCGAGTGGCACGTGGCGCCCCGCGCTGTGTTCAGCACCGGGAAGCGTCGGTGATATCACCTCCTAAATACATGCCGGCTACGAGGGAAACCACTGCGGTCACGTCTCCCGCCGGCAGGACGTCTCGTCACGTCCGCCTGAGCAACCGTCGGTAGGTCACGTCCGTCCCCTCCTCCGCCGGCGGGGAGGGGGCACCCCATGGTGGGGCATCCCGCCGGGGGTAAGGTCCAGGGCACCGGTGATCCATCGGTCAGACAGTGGTGAAGATAGTGACTGGGAGGGTGGTGATACGGGAGTGGTGAGCTGAGCGTCTCGGCTGGCTGAGAAAGAAGCGTGTGTGTAGTGAGAGGGAGAGTGAGAGAGCTGGTGTATGGTGAGATATAGGTACCAAGTGGAGGCGGTAAGGGGGAAGGACAACGTCGCAGCCGAGGAACTCGTGACAAAGTACTGTTCTTGTGGTCAGGTTGTCAACCCTTTGAGATAATCTCCTCTACTCTAGTTTGTGTTGTTGTTGTTGTTGTTCCACTGGCTCTGGCCCGATCTGCCGATACTCAGCGCGGGAGCATATTCACCGTCGACGGCATTGAACACTTGCCAGATCGAGCGCGCTGCTCCCGCCGTCCGCTGTCGTTTGATCTGTTGGCGTCTTCTGTCACCGGCTGTGGATAACCTCGTTCGGAGACGGTGTCCTCGTTCGGAGACTGTGTCCTCGTTCGGAGACGGTGTCCTATCTCTCCTCTCAGCAAGCGGAGGGATACGGACTACCAAGTTCTGCCGGCCAGACAGGACAGAACATGACATCACTGCCGGCCAACCTGCCACTATCACTGCTTCTGCTGCTGGTGCTGCTGACGCCACAGTGTCTGACCTCTCTGGCCGCCGCCCCTCGCCCACCTCCCACACCAGTGTCACACTCCGAGACAGGCGACACCCTCACCGTCCACCTCCTCCAGCACCCAGGCGACACCCCGCTGACTGCTGCGCCGTCCGGGGAAACACCGACGACGAGCACTGAGTGCGAGCCACTCGACCACCCACCAAGCCATCCACGGAACGCCGTAACGACGACAACGGCGGCAGCGGCAGCAGCGAGGGCGGCGGTGACGGTGACGTCCGGGGCGGCGGAGGCGGAGGCGGAGGCGGAGGCGGAGGCGGAGGCGGAGGCGGAGGCGGAGGCGGAGGCAGGGGTGGCGGAGACGGAGACGGGGGAGGGGAAGTACACCCTCCGCCCAGCATCTTGCCTCTGCTGTAACACCACAGCCGGCAGCCTCTCCATCACCGTCTCCGGCACGTCCATGGTGGTGACGGGCTGGGCCGCTCGCCTCGACCTGACCTCGGTCACCGCACAGTGTCCGACAGTGGCCTCTGTGACGGCGCGGGTGGGCGCCGAGGCGGTGACCGGGGATGTCGCGGGCCTGCGGGGGATCACCCAGCTGGATCTGTCCGGCAACAGGCTGACGAAGGTGCCGGATACTCTGCTGAAGCTCAGGGGGCTGCGGAGGCTGAGCGTCGCGCGGAACAACATCAGGGATCTGCCGCAGGACCGGCTGCGGGAGCTGTTCCATAGGCTGGACGCGGTGGATTTCGGGGGTAAGTTGGGAGGGGAGTTTATTTTCAGACAGCTGTCGGGACAGTCATAGTGTCCGTTAGGTGACATACAAGTGCAAATTGTATCTCCTCACCCATTTTGAGTATGTCTCATTATTGGACGGCGGAGAAGGCTTGGACATCTCACTAGGCGTTAGCATTAGCTAATAGACATGTGCTCGGATCCCTAAAACGGATCTCGGGATCTGTTCTGTGGGAAATGGATCCCGTATCCGCTGGGATCATAGATCAACCTTTACAAATTGTCGATGGATCACTGGATCATGATCCGTCTTCAAATATTGGTGACGATCCTGCCTGGATCCCGAGATCGCAGGCACCATTTTGAATTGGGATCCTTCGGATCCTAGATCCGCCGTTTACATATGTGATTTCCGGAACAAATTCCGTGAGTAATTGTCAGCACTTTTCATTCGTTGTAAGTTCATGGCTTTTAGTTAAATTTGTTCAATAAATACTATAAATTATGGCATAATAATCAGTTGGATCTGTCGGATCCGAGATTCCCGTTGGATCAGAGATCCACTTTCATTGTAATTCATGGGATCCTGTGGGATCCAGATCCATCTAAAAAATTAATCGAGGATCCACTGAGATCCAATTCCAGCTGTTATATTTGTCGTGGGATTTCCAGTGGGATCATATATCCAACATTGCGCTTTGTCGAGAGATCCTCTAGGATCGTAGATCCGACTTTCAGATCCATACACATGTCTGTTAGCTAATATCTCGGATTGCACTCTAGAATAGAAGAGCCGGCTTTACAACGCAAGTGGTTCATCCCTATAGCCTATAGGTATTGTAGCTTAACATCCCAACTCGCAGCTTGTGAACAGCTTGCGACTTCCTGAATCTCCAAGACATACATGCAGGGAACACATGGATGAAGGCAACATGCCGGCATGTCAACGCCAATACACAAACGTGACAGATGTTCGCATCTCTCTCTCCCCACAGGAAACCCGCTGTTGTGTTCGCACAGGCTGGTCTGGCTGGACGGAGTTAGCGCCATCCTGCGCTGGAGCCAGCTGTCCTGTGTTGCGGCCAAACCCAACACGTTCGAACACTACGTTCAGAATCCGCTGAAGCAGTTTATAGAGGAGACACGGGTGAGTGTCAGTTAGTGGTGCTAGTTTCAGAAAATATGTGTCCAATGTCCGACCGATGTCCAAAACCATGGCTGTCCGTCCGAAACTGTCCGGAAATGATTTTTTGTCCGAAATTTGTTCGAAAGCAGAAAAATGTATGATATGAAATGCAAAACATTCAGTATATCATTCCCAATATATGCATAAGTGTAGGCATTTGTGTCAAAGATCGCTACAGTTAAGATATCCGAAAGCCATAGTCCTCATATACCCATTTATATACAGGTAAATATTGACTGATAAAAAGTAACTGGGTAAGTGACTTTCACGACAAGCCATCCTTGGGCATCGGATGTTAAAAAATGTCAATTTTTTTTCCGTCCGAAACCGAACCGATCTTCGGACAAATTCGGATTTCCGAAAATGTTTGCACCACTATCACCGGCGGATGCAGGCAGCGCCACAGCGGTGACGATTTATGAAAATGATTGGGGGCCCTAATGCTAACTTGATAGATTTTAACTCCATTCTTACCATGCAACGCCATAGGCCTAATGTCAAAATTTGAAATAATTAGGGAAGGCCCCCAAAAGTGGCCTCCGTGATAAAAATCCTTGCTACGTGCCTGTTGGGGGGGGAGGGAGGGTAGGGCGGGTCATTAGTGACCTCTTTGCCCCTGGATTCACTGCGGTGACCACTGGCGGATCCAGAACTTGGGCATGGGGGGGTGGGGGGGGGGGCAAATTTTCAAAAAGTTTCATCAATTCGAAAACTCATCGGATTTGCTTCCTTATACCTTACTGAACGGTTTAAGACAAATAGCCTTAGTAAAAGTTTATTAGATTTCCCTCTCAGTGGAAATATATGTCAAATTTTCGTCAATTTCAGGCAATATGGGGGGGGGGCTAACGCCCCGCCGCCCCCCTGGATCCGCTAGTGGCGGTGACTTGGATGATGGTCCTCCGCCCGTCCCCCTGTTCGGCCCACAGCGTGTGAACGCCACGTGTCCGGCCGGCTGCCGCTGCGAGCTGACGAACCTGCAGCCCTCCCATTCGACGGTGGACTGCAGTGGCGCCCTACTGCGCCGCCTGCCGCACATCCTTCCCACTGACGTCACCGAACTCAACCTGTCCGGCAATCAGGTCAGCGAGCAGCCGCCGCGTTATTAGCGCACTGTGACGTCACAACGTGTCCGGCAATCAGGTCAGAATGACGTCACAATGCCGGAAATCACATCAGTGTGACGCAAGAACTCCGCCACGTTCCGAAAATGGGGGGGGGACAGAGCCATCCTGAAGTCAATTTTTCCATGCAACGCTCATAGGCGTAATGTTAAAAGTAAAAAAAAAAAAAATGGGGAACACTTCCCCCCGTCTCCCCCTGTGGCGGAGCCCATGGTGTGACGTCATAACATTTCCAGCAATCAGGTCAGCATGACGTTATAACGTGGCTGCCGGCCAGCAATCACATCAGTGTGACATCACAATTTACCAGATAAACTTCCGCTACATCTTAGTTTGACTGAGTGATGGCTCCCTTAGTGTAAGAAACTAATGACGTCATTAGTTAAAATTCATTTGTTATGCTTTTTTGACCAGACTCAATAAAATGAGTATCGTTTTTGGATTTCTGAGACAAAACTAGTCTATATTTTTTACATTTATCAATTTCCAATTTTAAGGTCTTCTGACAGAGCAAAATCGCTATTGTTGACGTGGTCGAGTCGAGGTCATTCACATGACCTAGAAGGTCACCCGTTGACCTGAAACCTAGAAACTGGATACCGTGAGATTCCCCACATAACGGGCAACATACTTTTTCTTCTTCTTTTTTTACCACGTTGTCCTATGTTGCTTGGTTGGGAAGTTAACCGGGGGTCGCTTTAGGACCCTCCCGTAGGGCGAAGGTGAGGAAAGCTCCCGTAGGGCGAGGGTTAACCCTCGCCCTACGGGAGCTTTTCTCACCTTCGCCCTAGGGGGGGTCCTAAAAATACCCCCTGTTAACTTCCGAACCAAGCAACATAGAACAACGCGGCAAGAACCAGCATGTTGCCTGTCATGTGAGGATAAAACGGCACACATTTTTTANGCGATCAGCAAACCTCAAAATTTGAAATTGATAATTGTAAATACAAAGACATGTTCCTATGCCAGTTTTGTCTCAGAAGCACAAAAACGGTGTAAATTTGTTTGTATCTGGTAAAAAAGTCCCAAAAGGGAATGAAAAAAATGACGTCATCAGTTTCTTCTACTTAGTGAGCCATCACTCCGTCAAAATAAGAGATATTGCTTTGAAATTTTGTTCGAGTATTTTTCATACTCAGTTCTCTCACATATATTCCGGTTTTTGAACATCTGTGAAAAAATTGATTTTGTAGTGATTTTTCCAAAAAAGGTCTGTTTTTTTATTTTTTGGGTCAAAAACCCAAAAAATTGAAAAATTGAGAATGCCATTTGTACGAAAATTTCACTTTATATCTTTGACGTTTTCTGTTTGTAATTTGCTGCAAAACTATATTTTGTACAGTTTTCCCAATATTTATTATTTTTCCTCGGTTGGCAATGACGTCCAGTAAAACGTCACAAGTCCCAAACTTCTTGACCAATTTTGATAAAAGTTTGACAGCGTACGTATAATTGTTTTAAACTTAGCTACTAAAAATTTCAGCAAGATCAGTAGCATTTATTAACAGTTATGTAAGAAAAACCTCAGGGACTAGAGCGTTAGGACCGACTAGACTAGAGCGTTAGGACTAGAGCGTTAGTGTGTGTGTGTGTCTAGAGTTTTAGGACCTAGAGCGATGGTTAATTCACCCAGCCGCTTATAACGCCCAAGTTGGTCCGGTACGGAATTTTGCTGAACAAAAGTAGGTAGATAATAGATATAGGCAGAAACTCTGCTTATAACGTCCACAGTCCACACTTCGGTTATAACGCCCAGTTCAGCATGCGCTAAGCCATCGTGTCGCCCACTCCTGAGGAATGTGCCGCCGGCGCCGGGCCGGCATTTCTGGAATTTCTGCGTGATTTATTGAACTTCCCCGTAAAGAATGTGCTGAGGCTGCTAACGATCAATGATTTTGTTCAATAAATACATCAGGTGATAATTAGATGTCTTTTTTGGTTGTTTATGTGGCCTTATTAGCAGACATGTTCATGGATCTGAAAGTAGGATCTATGATCCCAGAGGATCTCTCGACAAAATGCAATGTTTGGATATTTATCCCACTGGATCCCACGACAAAATGTACAACAGTGGCATCTGGTATTTCCAATGGATTTCTATTTCATATTGCAGCGGATCTTGGATCCCACAGTGATCCCCATTATAAACAATGAAAATGGATAGATTGAATCCCACAACGGATCTCGGATCCGACAGGATCCGACTTGCCATATTATGCCAATATTTATTAGCTATTATCTTACAAAAATCGAACTAAAAGGCATGAACCCCATGCTAGTTGCATTCAACAAACCCGAATGAAAAGTACTGACAATTACTTTAAAAAATTGGTTCCAAAAATACACATTACGTATAATGGTGGATCTGGGATCCCAGTGAGACCCAATGCACAAATGTCGTTGCCTGCGATTCTCGGATCCAGGCGGATCCGTCGGCAAATATTGAAGACGGATCTATGATCCCAGTGGATCCATCGACAAATTGTGAAATTGGATCTATAATCCCAGCGGATCCGGGATCCAGATCACACAGATCAGATCCCGAGATCTGTTTTTGGGATCCGAGCACATGTCTGCATATTAGGAACTTCATAGTTCTGATATAGCGTCCGACGGACAATTTTGGTGAAGCGTATCTTCCAGGGCGCAGCCAGGGGAGGGCACAGGGGCACGTGCCCCCCATTGGTCCGACTTTTTTTAACTAAAAAATTATCGGCGACGTCCCTTTTTGCGACTTTTTATCGGCGACGTGCCCTGCAAAATATAGTGGCCTAAATCCGGGAGATTTGTATTTTCGCGCCATTTTCGGGGGGCTCTTTGCTGAGGGGGCCCCTGGGAATGCCGTGCCCCCCTTGTCGAAGGTCTGGCCGCGCCTCTGGTAACCTCACAAGCCTCCCTCGCTCTCCGTGTCTCGCCACAGATCCGCGAGGCGCCTCTGTGTCATCTACTGGACACCTACAGCAGTCTGCACTACCTGAACCTGAGCGGCAATCAGCTGGCTGACATGACCCCGGATGCCCTGAACTGCTCCAGTCACCTCGTGCGGCTGGACCTGCGGCACAACAGGCTGCAGCGGCTGTCCTGGGCCGACCTCCGGTACGCGCTCCGGCCCAACAGCACCCTCATCAACGTCTACCTGTCACACAACCTGTGGGACTGTCAGCTGGAAGAGGAGGCCATCTCGGTGAGCGCTGCTCCTGCTGGTGATAGTGATAGTGTGTGTCGGTGTGTGCGTGGGGGGGTGCGTGCGTGCCGTTGCGTGGCGTGCGTGCGTGCGTGCGGCGTGCGTGCGTGCGTGCGTGCGTGCGTGGTGCGTGCGTGCGTGCGTGCGTGCGCGTGCGCGTGCGCGTGCGCGTGCGCGTGGCGTGCGTGCGTGCGTGCGTGCATGCGTGCGTGCGTTTCATATGTGTGTGTGTGTGGGGAGGGGCACCCCGATCTTGTTCTGTGAAAACCCCATTGCCCCTCCCCAAAATCCATTTGGAAAGTTGAGCTCTTCTCGTCTTCGTCTACCTTTTGCTTCATCAAATTGTCTTCAGTTAAACTTTTAAAAGGGAGAGCCTCGGACCCATGGCCACCCTGCTGCAACGCCTAAGGCTGACTGACGTTCAGTTGACCTGTCTTCAGTAGAAGTGCCACCCCTGTGTTTCCGAGCAGAAGATTAGGTAACTGTGGGTGGCGGCACCGTGCCGGCTTTGGACGGCGATACTGAGTGCTGGTGCAGTTCCTTTGGACAGGCGGATACTGAGGGCTGGGTGCCGGTCTTGGACGGCGATACGAGGGCTGGGTGGCGGCACCGTGCGGTCTTTGGACGAGGCGATGCTGAGGCTGGGTGGCGGCACGTGCCGGTCTTTGGAAGGCGATGCTGTGGCTGGGTGGGCGGCACCGTTGCGGTCCTTTGGACAGGCATACTGAGGCTGGTGGCGGCACCGTCGGTCTTTGGACGGGCGATGCTGAGGTGGGTGGCGGCACCGTGCCGGTCTTTGGACAGGCGATCTTGAGGGCTGGGTTGGCGCACCGGTGCGTCTTTGGACAGGCGATACTGAGAGGCGGGTGGCGGCACAGTGCCGGTCTTGGACAGGCGATGCTGAGGCTGGGTGGCGGCACCGTGCCGTCTTTGAACAGGCGAGCTGAGGGCTGGTGGCGGCACCGTGCCGCTTTGGACAGGCGAATACTGAGGGCTGGGTGGTCGGCACCGTGCGGTCTTTGGGACGGCGATGCTGAGGGCTGGGTGGGCCCGCGCCGGTCTTGCCAGGCGATGCTGGGGGCTGGGTGGCCGGCACCGTGCGGCTCTTGGACAAGGCGATGCTGAAGGCTGGGTGGCGGCACCGGTGGCGGTCTTTGGACAGGCGATACTGAGGGCGGGTGGCGGCACCGTCGGTCTTTGGACGGCGATGCTGAGGTCTGGGTGGCGGCAACGTGCCGGTCTTTGGACAGGCGATCTGAGGGCTGGGCGGTCTTTTGGACAGGCGATACTGAGGGCTGGGGGTGGCACCGTGCCGGTCTTTGGGACAGGCGATGCTGAGGCTGGGTGGGGCACCGTGCGGTCTTTGGACAGGCGTGCTGAGGGCTGGGTGGGCGCACGTGCTCCGGTCTTTGGACAGCGATACTGAGGGCTGGGTGGCCGGCCCCGTGCGGTCTTTTGGCGGGCGATGCTGAGGCTGGGTGGCGTCACTGCGCGGTCTTTGACAGCGATGCCTGAGGGCTGGGTGCGGCACCGTGCCGGTCTTGGACAGGCGATGCTGAAGGCTGGGTGGCGGTCTTTGGACAGGCGAACTGAGGGCTGGGTGGCGGTCTTTGGACAGGCCGATACTGGAGGGCTGGGTGGCGGCACGTGCCGGTC
Organism: Semibalanus balanoides; assembly: GCA_014673585.1. NCBI lineage: Eukaryota > Metazoa > Arthropoda > Thecostraca > Balanomorpha > Balanidae > Semibalanus > Semibalanus balanoides. The sequence goes on from VOPJ01008053.1 coordinate 22,699, forward strand.
TTTGGACAGCGATACTGAGGGCTGGTGGCGGCACCGTGCGGATTCTTTGGAACGGGCGATTGCTGAGGGCTGGGTGACGGCACGTGCGGTCTTTGGACGGGATGCTGAAGGGCTGGGTGGCGCACCGTGCCGTCTTTGACAGGCGATACTTGAGGCTGGTGGCGGCCGTGCCGGTCTTTGGACGGCATGCTGAGGGCTGGGTGGGCACGCTGCCGCTTCTTTGGACCGGCGATGCTGAGGGCTGGGTGGCGGCACGTGCCGATCTTTGACAGCGATGCTGAGGGCTGGGTGTCGGTCTTGGACAGGCGATGGCTGAGGCTGGGTGCGCGTCTTTGACATGGGGCGATACTGAGGGCTGGGTGGCGGCACCGTGCCGGGCTTTTGGACAGGCGATTTACTGAAGGGCTGGGTGGCGGCACGTGCCGGTCTTTGGACAGGCGATGCTGAGGCGGGGTGGCGGCACGGCCGGTCTTTGGACAGGCGATACGCGGGCTGGGGTGGCGGCACCGTGCCGTCTTTTGGACAGGCGAGCTGAGGGCTGGGTGTCGGTCTTTGGACAGGCGATGCTGAGGGCTGGGTGGCGGCACCGTGCCGATCTTTGGACAGGCGATGCTGAGGGCTGGGTGGCGGCACCGTGCGGTGCTTGGAGGCGATGCTGAGGGTGGGTGCCGGTCTTTGGACAAGCCGAATACTGAGGTCTGGTGGCGGCACCGTGCGGGTCCTTGACAGCGGATACTGAGGGCTGGGTGGCGGCACCGTGCCGGTCTTTGGACAGGCGATGCTGAGGGCTGGGTGTCGGTCTTTGGACAGGCGATGCTGAGGGCTGGGTGCCGGTCTTTGGACAGGCGATGCTGAGGGCTGGGTGCCGGTCTTTGGACGGGCGATGCTGAGGGCTGGGTGGCGGCACCGTGCCGGTCTTTGGACAGGCGATACTGAGGGCTGGGTGGCGGCACCGTGCCGGTCTTTGGACAGGCGATGCTGAGCATCGGGTGTGCTGTGTGCAGGCTGAAACTGCGACGCCTTATACAAATGCCACACATGATGCAACACATGTAATACTGTTACAGTACGATCGAAGCGCTGATCGAGGCGGGCAAAATAAGTCGGTTTAGGGCTAATCCAAGAAGTCCCGCACAATCTTAAAAATAACTCATCAGATTTCGCTTCTTTATGCATGACAGGATGATTTAGAATGGTAGTTCCCCAACGGTAGGTCATGTCAAATGACCCCATTTGTGTTAAGGGAGCCATTCTGCGGGGGTAGCGAAGGCCTGTGAAGTTGAGCCTTAAATGTAACGCTAAGACACTTTGATGCAGCTCTCGGCTGAAACATACTCAGGCAATATAACGCTGCATAGAACGCACTATTTCTTGCGTGTTTGGTGTTCCTTTTACATAACGCTTCACAACGGAAACCTGTCTGTTGAAAATGGCTCGCAGAGCAGCTAAACAGCGCGAATCAGCCCACCGCCCGATTTCCAGCACGCGCTGCGCGAAAGGAATTGAGCAATTGGTGAAGAAAATGGAATAAATACACGTGAATGCGCTCCCAGTTTTTTGTTTTTATTGCAAGTTACGACGATCCGATGGAAGTTTGTAAACAGGTGAAACCAACACATTGGGAAACAAAACGATTTAAATAAATAAATAAATCGGTATAAATTTTAAAGGGTGGTGTAATAGTGGGTGTTGGTGGTGTAATTTGACTGCTGAAAAGTAGTAACTGTATCGGGACGGCTGGGAACCACCGATTTCAGGCATTTGGGGTAGGATGGGACCCTTTTGGCACCCTTGATCAACCAGTGTTACGATCCCATTACTTCTAACAGAAGGTTATTGGGTCTTGCCTTCGGAGGGCGAGCGCTCTTACCAGGTGTGCCATATCACCACAGACTCTCAACAATGTGATTAGATACGCGATTTTTGTATTCGCCGGACCGCTGCATGACCGATGGAAGTTCACACGCATACAACATTCTACCGTTGCAGACGTTCCTCGTTCATTACCACCTCGCTGTACGCGACCACATGGACGTACTCTGCGACCAGGACGGCGGCGTGCACGCCGGGAAACAGGTATTGTCCGAGGCTCATTCCTCTGTTTCTGTGGTATCGTATTGTCGATTCACTCAGCTCAAATAACGTCCCAAATGTACAGGGTGGGACAGCGAACTCCGGCATCATCTTCGAATCAACTGCGCGTGCACGTGCGACATAAATTTGCCGAATGAGGTCATGTCACTGAAAGGTGTGCTCACAGTGCAATAGCTATGATTTGGCACCACTATCATTACGAATGTGTCACCACCAGTCCACCAGGTCAAAGGTCAGCAAAGGTCAGCCGTCAAAGTAGGAACAAAGGTCAGCCGTGCTTTCGGCGCTCCACGCCTGGCGGTGCGCCACGCCTGACGCCACGCCTGCTGCGCCACGCCTGACGCCTGGCGGTAATCCTTGGAGATTGTACAGTTTCTGAATGTCCCTTGGGTAGTTCATGTTGTCTACACAGATAAAAGGGCATAGACATCATCAACTACCCGTGGTCCACTACAGTTATGTAACTGTATAACTGTATATAACTGTATAACTGTATTTATACATATAACTATACATATAAATACATATACATATAAATATATATACATATGCATATGTATATTGTATATGTATTTATACATTTACATATAATTGTATTTATATATATAACTGTAGTTACTACAGTTATCTATGCTATAGGTAACTGATCCGTCAAAAAGAAAATAATTAAGTGGTATGGAATCTGAATGAGCAATGAATGACCATACTTTGGTGGGTATGAAACACTGCAAATAAAATACGTAATTTTGCCCAAAAGCAATGGAGAAAGAAAGAGTAAAGCCTCCTCTTAAAGAAAATAGTTCACCTTGGATTATTTTTTCGAAATGTTTTGATTATATTTTTCAATTCAACTTCTTTTCACATTGTCAAAAATAACCATACATCGCGCCGATTCAGGACAGAAGGACGTACATGATAAATTTGATCAAAACGATATGCGTACTCTCTGCGCAGGTGTCCTAACGTCAAAGGGTGCGCCTAACCGGTTCCCGGGGACAATGGCGAGACATTGCTGACCGGAAGTGCGTGTTAACACACAGTATATCTCGTTATGCGCACGCACAGCTGTCGTGTCACGAGGGGGGCACAAGGTTAACTTCTCAGAACTTGTGAAGATCAAACTCATTCGGATTTGGGCTACCTATGGTTTTTTTAGAGGGTCAATATTAAAAAAAAATCAAAAAAAAAGTCAGGGGGACCCCGAAGTAATATTCACAAAAATCGCCGGTATTTGACAGAGCCCTATACTGATATACTATTATTTATATATATTATATAATATATAGAATATAAGAGTAGTATATAATATATAATATATATATATATATATATATATGTTGTTTGAATAAACCTTCTCCCTAACTCCAATACTCTCAGTGTAAACCAAATGTCGGTTCTGCGTATTATGAAACTAGTTGTCGCTACCCTCTAGCCTCTGTCTGTCTGTCTGTCTGTCAGTGTGTCTGTCTGTCAGTGTGTCTGTCTGTCTGCAGGTGGTGAAGCTGATGGCTGGGGCTACCGTGTCGCGTGGCCCGCCGCTGCTCTCCCCGATCGATCTCCTGATTGTGGTCGAGGTACTGCTGCTGGTCCTGCTGTCCGCCAAGTTCGCGTGGGACGTCTACTGGTACCGGCACTCCGCCCGCCTGCCCTGGCCCGTCGCGTAATCTGAATTGTAATATTGCGAGCGATGAAGACGTCTTCGGGACCCCGAAAAAGCAAGCAGGAAACTGTGGTGCGTTACCAAAATACAGCAGTTTGGCGATCCCCATGGACCAGCTGTTGTCTACGAGATGGTCTGGGGGGTCCGGGAGGATGGGGTGTCGACAGTCCCCCCCCCCCACCCGGTAGGGCTGCAGCGCAGCGAGCAAATGTGAGGAGAGCGTTCTAAACTTGGGGCCGTGCGACCGTAATTACTGTAAAGGCTAGGTCAGGTTCGATTATTTTTTACAACATTGTTGCCTGCCACACCCTGGTCCATGGGAATCGTCACACGAAATGATATCGGACGGTTTGCATCGGTTTTTTTTTTTTGGGGGGGGGGGTAACACACTTCAGTTTCCTACTTGCTTTTCGGGGTCTTCCCTGATGGCAATATTACATTCCAGCACACGCTGAACCCGTCAACGTGCGCCGGCTGCTTTGGTGATGGGCTGGGTGCTAGCTGAGCAGCGGTGGTTATGGTTGGAGATTCGATTCTTCGTGAACTCCAGAACTTTTATGTGTGTTGACTGGCGGCTGTGAGTGTGGTTGACTGGCGCTGTTGAGTGGTGTTGACTGCGTTGGTGAGTGTTTTGAACTGGCGGCTGGTGAAGTGTGTTGACTGGCGGCTGGTGATAGTGTTGACTGGCGGCTGGTGAGTGTGTCGACTGGCGGCTGGTGAGTGTGTTGACTGGCGGCTGTTGAGTGTGTAGACTGGCGCTGGTGAGTTTTGGTTGACTGGCGGCTGGTGGTGTGTTGACTGGGGCTGGTGAGTGTGTTGAACTGGCGGCTGGTGAGGTGTTGACCTGGCCGGCGATTGAGTTGTGTTACTGGTCGCTGGTGAAGTGTTGTTGACTGGCGGCTGGTGAGTGTGTTGAACTGCGGCTGTTTGAAGTGGTGTTGACTGGCGGCTGTTGAGTTGTTGATGGCGGTTGGTAGTGTTTTTGACCTGGCGGCTGGTGAGTGGTTGACTGGCGGCTGGTGAGTGTGGTGACTGGCGGCTGGTGAGTTGTGTTGACTGGGGCTGGTTGAGTGTGTTACTGGCGGCTGGTGAGTGTGTTGACTGGCGGCTGGTGAGTGTGTTAACTGGCCGCTGGTGAGTGTGTTGACTGGCGGCTGGTGAGTGTGTTGACTGGCGGCTGGTGAGTGTGTTATTTTGCAAGCTAATATAATGGTGTATGGATGAATAATAATAATAAGTAAATGCACTATAAGGTGAAATGAGACGAAGTATGACAGGGTGGAGTAGGGCAAAAGTTCCTATGTACGCACGGTTCATAAATGCGCACACGTTGCACGAAAATCGCTCTAAAGAGAAAATCACTCCTCAACGAACCAAAATGAGCCCTAGATCGCATTCTTCGGTCCTTTGTCTACATATTAGCAGATAGGGATGGTAAGCTCAATGTATTTTTAATCCGCGCACGGACGACGGGGGGGGGGGGCGGATATCCGCCCCCGGAGGTTTTTCAGGTGTAGCGGGAAAACGGCGCACGTAGCGCCGCCAAATGTTGCATAGCTGTTCGGGCATCAATTACCCATGCTTTTTGATTTTTTTCCTTTCTTTCAAGGTCACGTTGTCAGGTCACATTAAATGATCTGACCTCAAGTCGCGTTTTTGAAAGTTTGACATCTTGCCGAAGCCACAGTGGTGAGCCAAACAGTTTGAAACTCACAGTGTGTAATAAAGCCAGTGGTATATACAGTTCGAGTATCTCGTTTTCTTATGTCGGTGACCTGAGGTCATGTCAATTTCGTGACCTTCTATTATAAGCCTATGGGAGAAAATTGAAATGCCCTCCAATCGAACAAAACCATTATGTCGGTGACCTGAGGTCATGTCAATTTCGTGACCTTCTATTATAAGTCTATGGGAGAAAATTGAAATGCCCTCCAATCGAACAAAACCTGGCTAAATACGGTCAGTTTTCATCCTTGTCACTATTTTGGAGCTTAGCAGAAGAATGCATGTTATAATTTTCTTCCGTGACCTCTTGAAGGTTCAATCCAATGTGGCCCAGGGGCATATGGTTTTTGTACAATAAAATAACTGATATTTTACCTGAGGTAGAGTGCTATGGTTTTCACCATTCTGTTTCTCTTGTCTAGCTTCATCGAATGATATAAAATTTGACTTGACCTTGACATGATATCAGGTGAGGTCAGGTCATTTTTTAGTTTGACCTAGCTGAGTCATACGATATATGGTTCGATGCGCCGTGAGAAGAAAAACACGATGATGGCAAAATCGTTGCTCTAGCGCCTATAAATAAAAAGTTATTAGCAAAAAACATTTTCCGTGAAACTAAGCATTTTGACCTTTGCTGACCTCTGGAGCCTAAGCTATTGATCTTATCTCAAATTTAAATTCATGTTGCAGAAAGAGCGTTGCAAGGACATTTCCTTGCTTCTTTTTAATGCTCCTAGCTATCTTAATTATTGATATAGCCCGGATTATGTGAAGCAGTGCTCAATTTACTCGAAATATGGGAAAATTTTCCCTGTGTTGACCTCTAGTGACCTCAATATTGACCTGATCAAAAATAATCTGAGTACTTTCTCTAGTACTTGTCACGAACTACCTAACCCCGTTTTCTGCTTCCCGCTGCGTTGCGTAGTTTTCGACATCTCTGGGGGGCAGTTATCCGCCCCCCGTCCGTTCTAAGTTGGCTCAGCCCGTCCGTGCGCGGTTATAAGAGTTTAGGTGGATTTCCCTTAAAGGCACTGTTCCTTTTTAAGACGCCAAAAAACGTCTGCAGTAAAAAATGACCGATTTAGTAAACATGTTTTACCTATGAAATGCTGAGACGTAGCTAAATCTCCTCAGTTAGATTGAGGGGATGTTGGACCTGGGTATGCCACGCCATGTTAATTATATAACTGTTGCAGGCATTCTTCTGGAAACGAGAGCTTTGTGAGATGTGCGTGATTGTCTACATCTTCTCCAAAATGCACACACTTATAATTTGATCCACTTTTTCAAAGCGAAATTATGTTTTATATTAGGAGCAGTGGTTTGTAGGAGGGATGGTATCATTGCTAGGTTATGTTGTTTGATGTTTCTGTTTTACATCGCACTTAGACTAATACAAGATTTTAACCGTGCGGGCGCAAGGTCTGCCGCGTCAACCCAGGAAAATGACCAGCTATGACCAGCCCGACAGACGTGGGCTGGTCATACGCGGGCTGGCTGGACGCGGGCTGGCTGGACGCGGGCTGGCTGGTACTATGATGACCAGCCCGACGACGGTACGCATGTTTTTTAGAGGCTGATTTATTGGCAACTTCTCGGTCGATTAGGCTAGAATTTTGCGCGACTATATATTTCATCGACACACTTTGAACTGCAGTGGCATCGCCCAGGGGTAAGTTGGGTTGCGGGGGAGGGGACTGAAGAGGCCCCCGGGGGAGGAGACTGAAGAGGGGACTGAACTGAAGGCCCCCAAGATCGCTCTGACTTGAGTCCGGCCACTCAGATTCGCAGGATCAACATAAGCCCTATAGGGCTGCCCCCCAACCCCAGATGCCCCCAAAACAAAATTGCTTGCTTCCCTCACTCAAAATTGTGTGGCGACGCAACTGCTTTGAACAAGGACGCAGGAACTGGGGGGCCGGGGGGCAGCGGCCCCCAAACTTTTTTCGAGGAGGGGCGTCGCCCCCCCCAACTTGTATGATGATCTTTTTCTTCTGTTTACAGTTTTCTGA
>VOPJ01008054.1:0-10511 GCA_014673585.1 Semibalanus balanoides
GGGCTTTGCGGTTCGGCAGAAAATCCTAGTTTGGACTAGGCTGGGCCCGAAAGGGTTAAGGTGGGACAGTCCCTTTAATGGATGTACGATATCCGTCCGAGAAAATCACGCATGTATGCGCGTGTTTTTTCAGGCAAACCCGACTTTTCGTGTAGGTCAAATTACCTTGTTTCCATGGGCAGTCGACTAATTCGAATTAGCTAATTCGATTTAAATCCCGACGCTAATTGTAATTAAGTACTCGTTTCCATGGGTACTGTGGTGTTTTTCGAATTAAGTAATTCGAATTAGCGGGCGCTAATTCACATTTTCTGAATTAGTGGAGTCGTACCTTGCGCACTTGTTACATAAGATGGGCGGCATTGTGCATTGAAAACAGTCATCAAGCATCCGGATTATGTGATATTGATTTGTCAAGACTGATATAATTTGTTACATCGGTTGCGTTAAAGCTGCAAAATAATGCAGTTAAAATAATGGAGTTAAAGCTGTAAAATAATACAAATCATCAGCTGCCGGCCAATTCAAGTTGGTTCATATATAAACTAGGTACGCAATGAAAGAAAGTTGATCAAAATATCCGTCGTGGGTAAGATTGAAGTAAAAATGATTCAATTATTTTTGTGGAACTTATAACACGCTCAAAAGTGGTCGACGGGATTTATTTTACAAACAATTAACATGAATAACATTTGTAACATGCACCGAAGTACGAATCACCAAACACTCTGATAGGCGGCGACGAATTGTGGCAACGTCAGCAAATGTGGAGGAACTTAAAAGCTTCCAGAGCCGTTGTGGTGGGTGCCGCTCTGGGTTAATAAAGGGTCGGAAGCGAGCCGACCTCAGGAGCTCTCCCGCCAGGGCAGTCACTGCTGGAACCCCGGAGCTGCCAATCTCCAGCTTAGCGCACTGCGCCTGATGCCGCCGCTCCGCCGCTCAGACCTTCTTGGCGCCAGCGCCTCTCCTCCTCCTCATCTTGTCGCATTGCGCTAATAATAGCCTTCAGCTCAGAAGACGGGCCAGTTTTTTTTCCTGACTCAGCTGGCGTCTCCTGACTTGGTGCCGGACTAAGGCTTCCCTGAGAATGCCGTGACGTCACCTGAGCATCTATTGGCCTGCCTGTCTCAGAAGGCTCAGAGGGGGCCTCGTTTTCGATGGTGCCCACCAGTGATGTAATTTTCCCACAATACCCTGACCAAAACCAATCCAATACTGAACAGGAGGCATTTCGGTTGACCAAATATTGATCAATTTTGGTTGAAGTCAAAAATGTTCAAGATTTGACCGGTTTTCAAATAGTATACTTATTTATACACACTGGCAAAAATAGCTTTGTTACCATATAATTCATAAAACGCAACAAGTACAGCTTCCAAAAAGCAAATAATTGTGAAAAGGGGAAACTAAATAACATTTGCAAAAGCAAAATAAAGTGGATGCCCGCAAAGCAAAAAAAAAAACACATTTACATTATTGATTTAATTTTCGAAGCAAAATTGTGTATCAATTTGCTGGATAGAAATAAGAATGCGTAAAAATGTGACAAAAAAGTGTAATTGTTTAAGATTAAGCTTGAACCGAAAGTGACCAAAAGTGTTTTGTGCCTACGACCGATTAACCAAATCGGTCACAACAATTTATTCGGTAACCAAATTTTTGGTAACCATTGACACCACTAGTTGCCCACCGACGATTGGGCCGAAACTTCTGGCTCAGCCCCACCGACAACTGCCTTGACGCCACTGGCGCCCGCCAGAGACTTGCTTGACGCCACTGGCCCGCCAGAGACTGCCTTGACGCCACTGGCGCCGCCAAGAAGACTGCCTTGGACGCGCCACTGGCGCCCGGCCAGAGAACTGCTTGAACGGCCACTGGCGCCGCCAGAGACTGCCCTTGACGCCACTGGGCGCCCGCCAGAGACTGCCTTGACGCCACTGGCGCCCGCCAGAGACTGCCTTGACGCCACTGGCGCCCGCCAGAGACTGCCTTGTGCTCACTAGTGGTGTCCCATTCGGTAATAAAAATTTTGGTTATCGAAAACAAATTTGGTGACCGACTTGGTATCAGTCAGTCAGGCTGATAATTTTTTTGACACTTTTGGTCAAGCTTAATCTTAAGCAATTCACTTTTTTGCCACATTTTTACGCATCTTATTTCTATCCAGCAAATTGATCCCAATTTGTCAAAATTCAATTAATGAAATGTAAATGTCTTGGTTTTGGCTTTGGCATCCACTATTTTGCTTTGCAAATTTATTTAGTTCCTTTTTTTCACACTAAAAATGTTTTTTGGGACTATACATGTTGGCGTTTTATGAATTATGATGTTAAAAAAACTATTTTTTGCGCAGTGTGTATAAATAAGTATACTATTTTAAAATCGGTCAAATCTTGGACAATTTTTTGGCCTCAACAAAAATCGGTCAATATTTGGACAATCAAAAATGGCATCCTGTTCGGTTTGGATTGGTTTGGTCAGGAAATTTTGGGGAAATGACATCACTAGTGCTCACTGATGACTGGGACGACACCTTCTGGCGCCTGCAACGATTGACCACACTTCTGGCGCCCACCGCTGAACTGCCGGCGCCGCGATGACTGTTGATGCCACTATGCCCGCCGGCGACTGGCTTGACCTGCTGGACCTCGCCGGCGATAACTGAGCGCTGCTGGACCTCGCGGGTGACTGGCTGACGCTGCTGGACTCGCGGTACTGGCTGACGCTGCTGGACCTCGTGGGGACTGGCTACGCCTGCCTGGACCTCGCAGGGTGACCTGATTGTGCCACCACTATCCGCACCGCCGGGACTGCTGACACGCTGCTGGACCCGCGGTGACTGGCTGACGCTGCTTGGACCTCGCAGGTTGACTGGCCTGACGCTGCTGGACCTCCGCGGGTGACTGGCTGACGCTGCTGGACTCCGCGGGTGACTGGCTGAGGCCCGCTAAAAGTTCTACCGTAATGTTGACTAATCGATGTCAGAAAAGACGACCCTCCAGAATTGATCATCTTCGGTCAGTCCATCGACCAGACTGTCTGGTAAATAGAACAATATGTATGTCAAATAATATTTATTCTTAAGCCTGTCCGTGTTTACCTTAAGTTACCTAACCGTGTTCCGGGGGATACCGTTCCCCACTACATTGCAGTCCCCCAACAATGCACGTCCCCCCAACATTTTCGACTTAAAACATTAACTACGCCTATAGGCGTTGCATAGAAATAAAACGACTTCAAAAATGCTTTCGGGTTTCCCCTCAACTTTCAGAAAGTGGCGACGCCCTTGACTCTCCCTTTGCTATAACTCTCTTTAACTCTCTTGTGTAACTTGTAAACTCTCTCTTTAACACCAACTTAATCATAACCATCATGAAGTACTCATTACAAGAATTACTTAATAAAATAGCAATGCTGAACTTACCTGCTTAGGTCTGTATTTGGTTCCGTCCAGAAGACTGTATATGCGCAGGTAGAGCGCAACTTCAAGCGAAGCTTTTGAGTCTTGAAATGTCCGGTTAGTGGACCTATATTTCTCGACCGTCACGACATATTTTCCGAGCCGATATACGCAAAGACGTGGACTTTCCTTCAAATAATACTTTATCAGCTTGAATAGCTGTACACAAATATTCGGATTTAAGGAATTTTGATAAGAAACACGATAGGTAACTTTCGTATAATATCAATTCATGAAACTACCTTATACATACGAAACATACTGTTTTAGCGTCAGGGGTGACAGGTATCTTGGTTTTAGCTCTTTCAAAAATATGTTCTGATTTTTTTAGCTCGTGCTTTATAGCTAGCTCAGACATCTTTAACTGTCGGACAGACGAAATAATACAAAACCCGAAGCACTTAATTCAAATTAGCACGCTAATTCAGCGCGGAAGATGGTCCTAATTCGAATTTGCTAAATCAAATTAAAGTTCAAGAAATACTGTTTCCATGAGCAGATAATTCAAATTAAACCTTTAATCCGAATTAGAGGCTTAATTAGCAATTAAGCTTAAGGGCCATGGAAACGAGGTATTTTCAAGCTTTAATGAATAAAATCTGCAATAATAACTTAGTCTCGTGTACCAAACTGCATTGCCACCTCCAATAAAGTGGAAAAAGGTCTTATGATCCCTTTAATGCCCTTTGCCGCGGGAGTGTGTAACGCCGGTGTAAGATGCATATATATCAAACAGTATGTCATGCTGTCGCTTTAAATGAGAAATGCCGAATGGAGCTGAACTGATGCCGCCTCGCATTGAAAAGGTGCAGCGCTTTAGTGGCACAAACACAGTGGCGTCGCAGCGGAAAGCTAACATGACTGCTTGACGCCTCACAGACCTAGTTTGACCACAACAAAACCTAGTGTCGCGGTGACAGAGTCAGTGTCGTGGCGACAGAGTCAGTGTCGCGGTGACAGACTCAGCGTCGCGGTGACAGACTCAGTGTCGCGGCGACAGACTCCGGTGACACAGACCAAGCGTCATGGCGACACAAACCAGTGTCATGGCGACACACACCAGCGTCATGACGACACACACCAGTGTCATGACGACACACACCAGCGTCATAACACAGACTCAGTGCCGCGGCACCTCCCCTCGGTGTCGCCTTAACTCGGCGCTGACGCAGGCGAGTCGTCAGCGTGGGTGGGTCGGGTATTTTCGCGAGCCCAGCGTCGTCCAATTATGCGAGGCTCGCGCGGCGCGCGGCGCCGGCCGGCTGATTCCCGGAAGCGTCGTTGCGTCGGCCTCGACGCGGGATAACGACGCCGTGCGTCGGCGACGGCGGACGACTCAATCGGCGGGGGCGGGGGTGCTGACAAGCCCGACGGATCGACGGCGGCCACTGCCTCCTCCGACGAACGGAGACTGGACAGCGGCCGTTGAAAGGCCGGTGCGATACAATACAACTCCCGGGATGATGGAGAGAAGAGAGGCGAAAGGCGATAGCGCGAGGCGTGGAATGGAAAGGCGCGCTCGGCTCGAAGGCGGCTCGATTTGTGCGCGATAGGCGCTGTCCGGCGCGCTGAGCCGTGCTCGGGATGAAAGGACGTCCGCGCCGCCGTGCCCGGCAGTTAACAGACGTACGGCTGGGGGTCTGAGCCAAACACGAACGGCCGGGGGGATTTGTGTTCCCCATAAGACCTCGAAAACCACGCAATGTAACTACAAGCGGAAAACATAGTTAGATAGCTAGATACAATCTCTATCGAAAATATACCGATTGTTGCTAGGTCAGGTCAATATTGAGGTCACCAGAGGTCATCAAATGTCTGCTTTTCTGGTTTTCGGGCTTCGCCCTAAAACCCCCTTACATATATCGGAAACTATGATAGCTAGGAGAAAATCGAAAGCTCTTGAAAAATGCAATCTCAAACATGTCCTCAGATTTGAGACAAGTTCCATTGTTTAGGCTCCAGAGGTCATTAAAGGTAAACAAGTACATCTGCTCGTCTCTATCTTTTGTCTACCTTTCTATCAATAGTATTTAGCAAAACTTTGCTGATGACCTCAAATGAACTCAGATGACTTTGTTGAGGTCCCTGAGCAGCAATTACACATGGGTTATTAAGATGGAGCTAAAATAACATGATTCTGATAGAATTAGCCTGATCCAATGCATATTGTCTGAAAAGGAAGCATGTGTATATTTTTCCATTCACTTAACCCTATTAGTGGCATAGGGTCTTTTTTGGCCATCCCTCAGGTTTTTCGTATTGGAACGGAACTGTTGAGAGCAGGCCCATTAAATTTTCGGACTTTTCCTAAAACTGATTTTCGCATATGTTGTAGAAAATCGAGTAAATATCCTTAACCCTCGCCCGTGTAGGGCAAGAACACTGCATGATCGTGTAGGGGAAGGGTTAGCATGACTAGGGACTATCGTGGGCTGGGTGCACCCATGGGTGCCCACTCAATTCTTCCAAATGTCTGGGTTGGGTATGCATTTTTGACTTTTCATGCGTCTTGGGCGGGATGGGTATGGCAATTTTGGAAATAGATGTCGCTAAGAGTTATGTTTACTTGAAAACCAGATGTTTTAACCAGGTTAATATTTTTTTATATGAATATAGGACACTTTAAAACAATAGACTTTGGCAATTTATGAACAAAACAATAAATCGTGTAAGTAATAGTGCAGTAAGATTTTTAAAACCATGTCCTGATCCTAGGTCTGATCCAATATGATAATGTTGACCGCAAAAATGTTCGGAATAAGTTCAAATCCAAAGCATCTATATACACACCAGGTGTCTAATATTATTTCTCGTTTAATATTATGAAAAGTAAACATGCCTAGGGTAATGTTGCGAATTTCGTGAAATAATTAATCTGCCTTATCTGATGGGCCCCAATGGACATGGGTTATCAATATTATGAATTTGAATGGTTCCTGGTCTGGGTCTGGGCTTGGTGTTCATGGATTTCGGCTGGGTTGGGCTTGGGGTTTGGGCACCCATGATAGTCTCTGGGTACGACCCCCCGTCCCCCCTTGGCGTTTTGGCCCCTAATTGAGCTAGAGCTTCGATCAAAAAGGAACGCGTTTCTTTTGACGAGGGGAAGCCATTGACATCTGATTTTAAGGCTCTGGGTCATTAGATGACCTCTGAGGTCATGGCAAAGCCAAAATGCCATGAAATCTTAAATGTGTGTATAAATTAGAAGTTATCGAGCTAAAAACGTAAAATATCTTAAAATGATAAATCAAATAGAAATGGACGCCAAATTTGAAATCAGCATCACAAAATGACCTTAGAACTGCCAAATTAAGAAAAGGTCATGACAAGTCATCTGAGGTCAGTGACCTCGTTTGACCCTTGGCAGCGAATGATCCCAGTGGAAGATATAATCATGTTATATGGATCCCAAAATTGAAATCAGCGTCACAAACTGCACTAGAAACGGACAGAAGACGAAAAAAGACATCTGAGGTCATCTAAAATCAGTGATCTCCGTTGACCTCTGAAAAGGTCAATTGAGATCTTGATTTGGTGACATTTCGAATTCAAATTTATTTGCCGGTTAGCTGATGGAGTGGGATGAATTCTTCAGAGGAATCTGATACAATATTTCGCTGAAGCGTTTGAAAATTATAATTACAGTTGGCGCTTCGACGAACGACGTGTTTGCTTCTTTATATGTATTTATTTATCAGCCTTACACCCTTACACTTTATGTACGGGGAAATACATGATAAAACGATGGTCAGGAATTCAAATTCGAAATATATCAAAGATAGCTTAGAAGTCTCAGATTGCAACGGCAACAAGGTCCTCAGTGATTGGATTTCAAAATGGGCTAAAATGGTGAACTCAGCCTTCAGTTCTGATCAGCATGGCAGCTTTACACAAATTGTAGCCGGACTAGCTCTTTATTAATTACCGCACTAGCTCTTTTGACCACTAGCACCAAAAGACTAGCTCTTTCGTAGCACTAGCTCATACGAAGCCCAGCTGTTTTGTTCACTAGCCCTTTTGAACGCTAGCGATTTTCTACACTAGGCCTAATGCTACTATCTCAAATTGCTCTAGCTCTTTTTTCACTAGCTTCTTTGTAGTGGACCCAACGCCACATATGTACAGACAATTAACATTGAGTCTGAGGCGTTTCACTCAGAAAAAAATACGTTGCTCGAATGGCTTGAGGTATGTACTTAGATATGTGTCACCAGGTTGTACTGCCTTAAAATGACTTCACCTTATCCATAGACGTAAAGTGTGACCTAAGTGGACACCGAAGTATGCATCACCATGACACCCGGCGGAACACTTTGTCTTCCATTAGGTACCTTCAGCGCCCAAACTACGCTCCTATCTCCCAAGAAATCGTTTCGTGCTTTTACCAGCGGCCATGTTCAAGGTGGATAATTCTGTCACACAGTTATTAATGCAGGTTATATGCACTGGCATAGCTTAGAGCGGATAGTTTGGGGCTAAATGGGTCTATTTGGGCAGTCGCGCGAGAGAGAGAATATGCATACAGAACAGGATCAGCTGTTACTTAGCAGGTATGAGATAGGCTTATGTCTGCCTACATAAGTTGGTGCAGTTTCACAAACAGTCACCGCGTTCAGAAACTGAACTAGTAACTTTGCATTTAAAAATTAAAAACACGGTCGACTAATCTACCACAAACACTTCTACATAGGCATTACATGGTGTAGTAACTGTGCTGGTCAACCTCACTATGGAGACGATGACAGCTTCAGATAAGGCATCACAATCATGTTATGGTTGGAGCAGCTTCTATCTGTGTTGAAGAATCTATTGCTATTTGTGGGCCAGTTTACCACAATCTTTGAAATCAAAGATTTTACCCCTCTCGGCATGTAATGATAATGATGTAATTTAGTATTTACCTCTTTTGTTAAACGTTAGAGAAAGCCATTACACCTGTGTGTAAAATTTATAACGGTGCCTTAACATACATACTTGTTGAATACACATTCCCATTTTTTCGATCACAGTTAGGTTCTCAACCACGACATCTTCCTCATTTTCGGGAATGTTGTGGACATGGCGTGGCAGCTCACCTGACTACAATGATGAGGTGCAAACAGAGGAGACAAAATGCGAATATGATGACTACGACCACCAGCATCTTGGCGGCCTTGCGTCTCGATCGTATGTGTGCCGAGACCGGGTCGTTACCGGAGCCCGGGCCGCCGCGCGAGCCGTTCCTGCCGTCTGAAACACGGACACGAAAACACGACCATCTCAGCCACTCCAACCGTTCCAGATGCGCACACATGTGCTCAGATCCCGAAGAGGGATCCAGGGATCTGATCTCTGGGATCTGGATCTCGGATCCATTGGGATCATAGATGGATCTTTACAATTTGTAGATGGATCCACTGGGATCATATGTCTTTAACATTGGTCAACGGATCCTCCGGGATCCCAGATCGCAGGTACCATTTTGAACTGGGATCCACTGTGATCCCAGACCTGCCATTTACAGATATGCATTTTCGGAACCCACATTTTAAGTAATTGTCATATACTTTTCAACTCGTTTTAAATGGAACTAGCATGGGTGTATGTCTTTAATAAGGTTTTGTTAAGAAATACTATGATTATGGTGTAATTTATCAGTTGGATCCTGTCGGATCCGAGATCCATTAGGATCAGATCCATTTGCATTGTTTATTATGGGATTAAACCTGCATGCAAAATTTATAACGACGCCTAATCATATATGCATTGTTTATTATGAGCCGGTTTGCATTGTTTATTAAGGGCTTATACCTGTATGCACTATTTACAACAACTAAATATATACATATTGGATATATGATGGTGAACAGGAAACTCTTATTATACAAATAAATATATATTAAATACACAAAGCTTTCGGTTTCAATGAACCTTGATCACTGTGCAGATACATATGAGCAAGGCCATATATACCAAGGCATATGAGAGCAAGGCATATGAGACATACCTTGTTTCCATGGGCAGTCGGCTAATTCGAATTAGCTAATTCGAATTAAATCCCGACACTAATTGTATTAATATGCGTTTCCATGGGTACTCGGGTTATTTCGAATTAACTAATTTCGATTAGCGGCGCTAATTCACATTTTCTGAATTAGTGGAGTCTTACCTTGCGCCACTTTTAACATAAGATGGGCGGGATTGGCATTGAAAAAACAAGCCATTTTTATAAGCATCCGGATTATGTTGATATAGTTTGTCAAGACTGGTATAATTTAAACATCGTCTGCGTTAAAGCTGCAAAAAATGATGAGTTAAAATAATGCAGTTAAAGCTGAAAAAATAATAAAAAAATCATCAAGCTGTCGCCAATTTAAAGTTGGTTCATATATAAACTAGGTAGGTACGCAATAAAGGGAAAGTTGATCCAAATATCGTACGTGGGGTAAGATTCTGTGTAAAATGATTCAAATTTTCTTTGTGGAACTTACTCAGAACAGACACGCTCAAAAGTGGTGGACGGGCTTTATTGATAAACAATCAACATTGTAATCAATTTGTAACATGCCCACCTTAAGTGCGAATACCAAATACGTTATGGCGCGACGAATTGTGCAACTGGTCAGCAATGTGAGGAACTTAAAGGCTCCCAAAGCCGTTGTGTTGGTGCCGCCTCTGTGGATAGGTCCGGAACGAGCCACCCCAGGAGCTCTCCCGCCGAGGGCAGTGACACCGCTGGAACTCCTGGACTGCCATCTCCAGTGGTGCAGCTGCGCCTGGTGCCGCCGCTCCGCCCGCTCAGACTCTTCTTGGCGCCAGCGCCTCTTCTTCTCCTCATGTTGTCGCATTGCGCTGATAATAGCCTCCAGCTCAGAAGACGGGCCAGTTCTTTTTCCTGACGCAGCTGGCGTCTCCTGACTTGGTGCCGAACTAGGGCTTCCCTGAGAATGCCGTGGCGTCTCCTGAGCACCCATTGGCCTGCCTGCCTCAGAAGGCTCAGAGGGGCCTCGTTTTCGATGGTGCCCACTAGTGATGTCATTTTCCTAAAAAAATCCCTGACCAAAACCTATCC
>VOPJ01008055.1:0-10514 GCA_014673585.1 Semibalanus balanoides
AAACGTTCCTACGCCTATGGGTGCAGCCCCCATCTAGCAAAAAGTCGGAGCATTTTTGTTGTGGGTCGAATCCGCCCCGCCCCTGGCTGTCAAAAATTTATGTTTGCCCCTCCTTTTTCGCTTTTGGGGGGCATGGCCGGATTGGCCTCCCTGGATCCGCCCCTGGCTAAATGCCGTTCTCGATATAAATAATATTTTGAGATGAATTAAATGAAATTAAGATTGTTTTTAATTTAGCAGCTGCAAGCTAAGCATCACAGTGACTGGCTTGTTTGGCTCATGCGTTGTGTTTGTCTATGCGGGAGTGACAATCGCAGATTCCCGGTGAGAGCCATGGCGTCGGCTGCGCTTCTTGAAAGGGCGCAAGCTATTTCAAATTCGGATAAGGATAAAGGAATTGAACTTTACAGTAAAATAGGTAAGACTTTCTTTATATTTGGAGTGCTGTGTTTGTGAGTAGCTACTTATTTTTCGATGAATAGTGATATGTGATCTGCGTTGCTTTCGCCTACAGTCGTCCTGGACGTCATTCATTCATTTCATTTATAATATTAGAGTATAATTTTAAACACTTATGTATTAGTTTCAGTACTTATTTCTTAGTATGATTTCCTGTCTTGTTAAGATGCTTTCTTCTCACTTAATAAATAGATGTGATCTGATTTAAGTTAATGTGTAATGGGTAGGTACCTATGTGCCTACCTGCTCATTGAGTCATTGTTAGCTATGACCAAGCCAGGGGTTATCATCCCTTCAGCCGCCATAGGCTCGGTTGTGATGTTACACATGATCAATATTTTTGGCACACCATTTATAATTTGGGAGTGGGAAATTGACTCCTTAAGTGGAGAGGAAGAGTGGATAATGATTCACATTTGGATGGCATTTCCCATCTAAACAACCATATTGTGTGACGCTGACACCAGGGATGATGGGTGGGCAGTGCACCAGCCATGACTGGTACGTCAACAGGATATTTGGGGCAGGATTTCCCAGATAGAGTTTCCTCCTCAGTCGACGTTATTGACGGGGGCATGGCCTTTCGTCGTCCATCAAGTTCCATTATATTTAGTGTAAATTTATAACTTACCTTTATTTAAAATAGGATTTATCATTGTATTTAGTGCACTCAAATACAAGATGAACGTCAGTACTTAACCGTGTCAAATAATCAAATATCACTTCTTCATGCTATTTCCTCATAACGACCCATATTTTTTGGCTATCAACTGCAAATTTGTCAATATTTTTGATATAATTAGGGGAAATTCACACTTATTGCTTAGACACACTTATTGTCACTTATTGTCCTAAGGTTTTTTGAGGATAGCGTAAAAATGACAGCGCCACCGTTTGTGGAGCTCATGGGGCATAACTACCCACATATTGTGAAACTCTTGACCTCCGGTCATCTCTGGTCAGGTCACCAGGCCAGGTCATGTGACCCCTCCAACAAAGCTTGCAGTCCTACCAAAGCCACAGTTTTCAGCCAATCGGTTTCATTTTTACAGGATTTCATAAGAGCATGATTATATATCATTACTTAATCTGGGATTTTTTATATCTGTGACCTAAGTTCTGGTCAATTTCTTCAACTCCCAATAATTAGAGGTCAATGGGGAAATATTAAAATGCTCCATTTTGAGGATACGCATGGTATCAGCCCAATTCCTTCTTGATCATGTTATCAATGGCCAGTCTTGAAGACCCAGGTGCAGTCTTTATTCTGGTACCCCTAAAGGGTCAGCTGAAGTCATCTGAGGTCACCAGCACCTTTTTGTCAATAGCTTGAGACAAAATAAAGGTAGAGAAGTAAAACCGGCACCAATGTGGTAATCCCATCGAGACACGTCCCCCAATGTGCAACATGATCTGATTGAGTGCTCCATGACCACTTGACCTTCATCTGAGCTCAATTTTTGGGTTGACCTAACCTGGTCTTCATACACATGATTCAAAGTGCCTTGATGAGACAAACACTATGGTGTCAAAGTTACTGCTTTATAGTAAATAAGTAAACAGTTATTTGTGAAAACAGTTTTGGGGCAAAAATAGCCTTTTTGACTTTCGATGACCTCTGGAGCCTTAACTTTTGATCTGAGCTCAAATTTTAGGATATCCAACTTGGTGTGGTACTTCCTTTGAACATCTTCTCTATCTTCTTTGAGTTTCATACATTCAAAGAGCATATGCTCTAATGTTTCAATACCATCGAGGCAAATTGGACAGGTACTATTTTGATTTATGTGTCTCCTGAACCATTCCTGTGGGACCCCACGAATGTTCTGCTAGTTTAGAAGATCGCCTACGCAAAATTGCGAGTGGCCGCCTTTGGTCTTCAGTATTCACACATGCTATTATATTAGCATGATATATAAGGTCGGATCCGAGATATGTTGGGATCCCGATATATTATATATATATATATATATAATATATATATATATATATATATATATATATGTGTCGGATCGGATGTCGGATATATATGTCGGAGATATCAGAGATCCATTTTCATTGTGTATAATGGAATTGCGTGCGATCCAAGATCCATTGCAAAATTGAATCGAGGAAACCACTGGGATGCAAGATCCACTGTTATAATGTTGTCATGGGATCCAGTGGGATCATAGGACATAGATCGCCCATTGCGTTTTGTCGAGAGATCCTACTTTCAGATCCATGCAAATGTCTGAAAGGAACCAGGGGCGAAGCCAGGGTTTTGCAACGGGGGCTAATCAAAGCAGGCCCTTTAGCATTGACTGATGCCCCCCAAACAAACAAACATGAATTTGTTTAGTTCCACTCCATTTGAGACCACTCTCACTGCATGGGACGCCTTTTGCAAATTATAAATTAAATTGATTTAAAACGGTTACGTTTGTGGAAAAATGACCATATTTCTCTACACATTTCAAGAACGGCAGAAGATAATGGCTGTTTCAGTTTCAAACCAATACAAAGGTGAAACATTCCCAACTAGCTGCGTGGCCGGGGGTGTACCTGGTGTCGCTTCTTTCCATTCATGCCTTGCTGGTTCGGCGGCGGCGGTTTTAACCCTCACCCTACGGGGGGGGGGGGCTGACAGGCCCCGAGAGGTTTTTCTTGAATAACTTTTTGCCTGCGCATCTTTCTGAAATTTTCCGTAGCTAAGTTTACAACAATTATACATATCCTGTCGAAATTTCGTTGAAATCGGTCAAGTTGTTTCGGAGGTAATGACGTTTTGATGACGTCATATTCGTAAAAAAACGATAAAAGTTGGAAAAAATAATAGATAATATAATTTTGTATCAAATTGCAAACGGAAAACAGTGAAGACGTAAAATGACACTTGCTTGAATATGCCAATTTCGGAATGTCAAAGTTTTGAGTCTTTGATTCTCAAAAGTTAAAAAAAAAAATGTGAAAAATTCCCACTAAGTCAAAATGTTCAAAGATAATTTAAAAACCGGAATATATGTGAGAGAACTGATTACAAACAATATCAAACCTAATTCCAAAGCAATATCTCTTGTTTTGACTGATAGATTGCTTCCTAAGTGTAAGAAACTGATGACATCATTTTTTGAATTCACCTTTTTTACTTTTGTTCACCAGATACGAATAAATCATAACCTTTTCTGTAATCAGGAGCCAAAACTGGTTTAGGAACTTGCCTTTTTATTTGCATTTATCATTTTTTTAATTTTGAGAATTTCTGATCGCTTTTCTGGACGTGATCGAGTCGGGGTTGCTAATGTTAATCGCCCATAGCAAAAATCATCTATGTTGACAATTTCCGTGACCTAGGATTTAATTAACTAACCCAGACCTAAAATCGATGTATGGTCAGATAGCTAATTCAACCACGAACAACTTGACAACCGACCAGCCAAATCATTTAATTTTCATAACTTCAATAATTACGACAGTCTGAGCAAAATCGTTATTTTCGGACTTCGTCGATTTTATGTCTTTGACTTGATCTGGAAGGTCACCCGTTGACCTGAAACCCAAAAGTGATATACCATCAGATTTGTCACATGACAGGCAACATGCTGTTTTTTTCCGCGATGCTCTATGTTGCTTGGTTTAGAAGTTAGCAGGGGGGCTGTCAGGCCGTCCCCTCCCGTAGGGCGAAAGTGAAAAACGCTCCCGTAGGGCGTGGGTTAATTAGCCTAGCTGCGTGGCCGGGGTGTGCCTGGTGTTGCTTCCATTCATGCCTGGCGGATTCGGCTGCGGTGGTGCGGAATAATGCATGTTTGCTGATGAACCAACCTAGCCTGGCAGAAAGGCCATTTGAATCATTTGAATATTGGCGATTGGGGGGCTCCCACTTGCCATCAATTGAACTACTATTTGAATGTTTGTCCTTTAATAATTAGTAAGTTCACGAGTTGCTCCTGGGTCAAATGTACTGTTATGTGGCTAATGCTTTTTAAGAGTGGAAGTGCACGGCACTCTTAACTCACATCATACACATACAATGTCTTTGAATAACACATACTGTAATGCCAATCAAAGTCGGTCACAACTTACCTGCATGGGGAAGTTAACTTATGAATATTATTTTTC
Source organism: Semibalanus balanoides (assembly GCA_014673585.1). Classification (NCBI taxonomy): domain Eukaryota; kingdom Metazoa; phylum Arthropoda; class Thecostraca; order Balanomorpha; family Balanidae; genus Semibalanus; species Semibalanus balanoides. Next base: position 4,558 of record VOPJ01008055.1, read on the forward strand.
AATGGTATGCAAGAACCATTCCAAGTTCCTTCATGTGTGCAGAATATTATACTAAATACAAATTAAGACTTTACGGGCTGCCACCAATTTGTCTTTTATATAATTTACCAAATAATGTCATGATACCACTTTTTCAGATGTTTCAGAGACCTTAACATAACAGAACACTTCTTCCCATCCATAGGGAAACTCTTGTCAAAAGATCTAGAAATCATTTTTTTTCACAAATCTCTGCAGTTTAACAGAAAATTGAATCTGCTATTTGGCAGTAAGCAGTAATCTTAATGTGTGGCAATATTGCCAACAAAAACACTGTGACTTGCGATCATTGTTTTATCATCGCGAGATTGTCATAATGTCACATGTATTGCACCGTCACACCTACAGGTCTGCACCAGCTTCTCCGAACCCGAGCCAGCCAGGGCAGTACTGCACAGCAGAGATCTCATGCAAACTATTGATACTTTGCGGTCTGGGGACGCAGCCGCTATGACTCACATGACCTCTAACTTGCAGTAGACTCTAGAAACAGATTCAAGTATTAGAAGTTGTATTTGCAAGAAAATACTGCATAAATGTTCTTTATACACAAGTTATCAGATATTAATTTTTGCCTCAGTCTGATCTGTGTTTCTTCCTTATTTCAATTTAACGAAAACATTTGAACGATAACATTAGGATGCCATCAATTATTTCAAATTACTAGGTTTGACTTGACTTGTATATTTGGTTGTAAGTTGTGACACCACAAAAACTGCAACACCGTGCTCAAGATGCATCAGTATGCTAAAGTAAAATTCAAAGAAGTTAAGCCCAGACTTCAAAAGTATAGTTACATATTTACTTGGCAAAATGTGCACAGATCCAATCAAGCATCACCCAGCAGTCAGTACATTGGTACGACATTTATGTGGCATACATTGTATCATTTGGGTACAATAGTGACCGACTCGAGTATAGCTATCTTTCTTACACCTACTCTTGCATAAATTGTTAACATAAGCTGATTGTTCACTCCATTGACTTCCAGCAATGTTGAAAGCAGCGTATGACATGCCTGATTTGACCGATTTGTTGTCTGTTTCCAGTCAAATCACCAGAGCCTCCGATCAGCGATGAGGAGACAATACGGATCAAGGAGCAGGGCATTATGCAGCTGGGCGAGCTCTTCCAGAAGTCCGGCAAGGCCAGAGGTATGAGTACTAGCCAGTCTGGGCAATGTGCATATGTTGCACTTACATAAGTCAACTGTGTGCTGAATGTGTCCACACATTTTACATATAATACATGTCCATGATTGTGTGACATTGGTGTAAGAAGGTGTGGCAAACGCATCTTGCTACACTTCTCTACACTTGTCTCGCGTATTGTGCGGTGTTTATCTACACTTCTTCTCGTGTATTGTTTCGAGCTCCGGATGTCCCGACTCTCTCTGCTCTCGCGCCGTGACGTCACCTCCCGCCGGCTCCCTGCGGCTGCACGCCAGACACTCGGGCTGTCCTCCGCAATGTGAGAGGCACGCCAGACAGCTCCGGGCTGTTCCTCCGCAATTGTTGAGAGGCACGGCAGACCACTCGGGCTGTCCTCCGCAAATGTGAGAGCACGCCAGGCACCGGGGCTGTCCTCCGCAATGTGAGAGGCACGGATACGCCAGACAACTCAGGCGCTGTCCGATCGCGCAAGTGTGTAGAGGCACGCCAGACACTCGGGGCTGTCCTCCGCAATGTGAGAGGCACGCCAGGGACACTGCGGGGCTGTCCTCACGCAATGTGGAGAGGCACGCCAGACACTCGGGCTAGTCCTCCGCAATGTGAGCAGGCACGCCGACGACTCCGGGCGTCCTCGCAATGTGAGATGGCACGCCCAGACACTCGGGCTGTCCTCCGCGAATGTGAGAGGCACGCCAGACACTCAGGCTGTGCCTCCGCAATGTGAGGGCACGCCAGACACTCGGGCTGTCCCTCCGCAATGTGAGAGGGCATAGCCAGACACTCGGGCTGTCCTCCGCAATGTGAGAGGTCACAGGCAGACCACTCGGGCTGTCCTCCGCCATGTGAGAGGCACGCCAGACACTCGGGCTGTCTCCGCTGTGAGAGGCACGCCAGAACACTCGGGGCTAGTCCTCCGCAGTGTGAGAGGCCAAGCGCAGACACTCGGGCTGTCCCTCCGCAATGTGGAGGCGGACGCACAGAACACTCGGCTGTCCTCCGCAATGTGAGAGGCACGCCAGACACTCGGGCTGTCCTCCGCAATGTGAGAGGCACGGCAGACACTCGGGCTGTCCTCCGCAATGTGAGAGGCACGCCAGACACTCGGGCTGTCCTCCGCAAATGTGAGAGGCCGCCAGACACTCAGCCTGTCCTCCGCAAATGTGAGGGCACGCAGACACTCGGGCTGTCTCCGCACAATGTGAGAGGCACGCCAGACACTCGGGCTGTCCTCAGCGCAATGTGAGAGGCACGCCCAGACACTCGGGCTGTCCTGCCGCAATGTGAGAGGGGCAGCCAGACACTCGGCTGTCCTCGCTCGCAAATCGTGAGAGGCATACGGCAGAACTCGGCTGTCCTCCGCAATGTAGAGGCACGCCCAGACACTCGGGCTGTCCTCCCGCAATGTGAGAGGCAGCCAAGAGACACTCGGGCTGTCCTCACCGCAATGTGAGAGGCACGCCAGACACTCATGGGCTGTCCTCCGCAAATGTGAGAGGCACGCCAGACACTTCGGGCTGTCCTCCGCAATGTGAGAGGACGCCTAGAACTCGGGCTGTCCTCGGGCAATGTGAAGAGGCACGCCAGACCACTCAGGCTGTCCTCCGCAATGTGAGAGGCGCGGCAGACAATCGGGCTGTCCTCCGCAATGTGAGCATGGCAACGGCAAAGACACTTCGGCGTGTCCTCCGCAATGGTGAGAGGCACGACCAGACACTCGGGCGGTCCTCCCGCAATGTGAGAGGCACGCCCAGACACTCGGGCCTGTCCTCCGCAATGTGAGAGGCCGCCAGACACTCGGGCTGTCGCTCCGCAATGTGGAGAGGCCAACCGCCAGACACTCGGGCCTGTCCTACGCAATGGTGAGAGGCACGGCAAGATCACTCGGGCTGTCCTTCCGCAATGTGAGAGGCAACGGCCAGACACTCGGCTGTCCTCCGCAAATGTGAGGGCACGCCAGACACTGGGCCTGGTCCTCCGAATGTGAGAGGCACGCCAGAACACTCGGGCTGTCCTCCGCAATGTGAGAGGCACGCCAGACACTCGGGCTGTCCTCCGCAATGTGAGAGGAGAGACCAGCCGGCAGTCTCAACGGCTGGCCACTGTCACAGAGATCAACTGCGCTAAACTGCGGCTACGACAACTACACTAAACCACCGAGTAGAGATATACAGGAGGCGCCACTCCCCGGGTTTCACCATTGCTGAGCGCGACTACGCTTTCAGCCAGGACAATTTGTCAGCTAGGAAAGCCGCTCGGCCGCCTGCTCCAGACCGGGACCCTTTGGGACTCATTCATACGTTAAAATGTTATGTTGACTGAATTTTATGTTGATTTAAATATAGATATATGCTATTTTAAATTGCCTCTAGCTGATCAAATAGCATCTAGCATCTAGCTTATCGCTGTTTTGTTTTTCTGTCTGGTTTATTTATAAGCCATGCCAAAAGCGTCTGTCGCCAAAAGCATCGGAGTGGCGCCTCCTGTACATCTTTTATCCGTGACTAAACTACGGCTACAACTGCGCTAAACTGCGGTCACAACTACGCTTAACTATGGCTACGACAAGCGCTTCTATAATTCTAACACGGAGGGTTTATGCTCGTTTTATTGTTCCTTTGTTATCATTTATTAACAATAATGTTGGTGGCATACGGTGTGTCTGACTTGTTCTGTGACTAAGCTATGGTGTTGATATGTTTGCAGAGCTGGCCGACCTGATCCGGGCATCGCGACCCTTCCTAGGTCTAATCAGTAAGGCGAAGGCGTCCAAGCTGGTGCGAGGCCTGGTGGACATGTTTCTGGACATGGAGGCCGACACTGGCATCGAGGTGCAGCTGTGCAAGGTCAGTATCCACTGTCCATTCCTGGACCAGCAGCTGTGTGACGTCTCTCTGCTGATTCACTCTGTCGATATGATATAACAGGCTGGACGCATTTGAAATAGCCGGCTTCAATTTGGTGTAAGGCATTCTTTTGTTGCATGGAACTAGCTGTTTTTTTTTAGCTAACTTCTTTGAATAAGTCCTGGAGTGACATACCGTCCCTCTGACACCGCTGTGTGTCTGACGTGCCGTCCCTCTGACACCGCTGTGTGTCTGACGGCCGTCCCTCTGACAACCGCTGTGTGTCTGAACGTTGCCGTCCCTCTGACACCGCTGTGTGTCTGACGTACCGCCCTCTAAACACCGACATAAAAGAGAGCTGGTCTGACGATACACAATCCTCTGACACCGCTGTGTGCTCTGACTACCTTCCCTTTCTGACACCGCTGTGGTCTGACGTACCGTCCCTCTGACAACCGCTTGTGTGTCTGACGTGCCGCCCTCTGACCCGCTGTGTGTCTGACATTACCGTCCCTCTGACACCGCCTGTGATGTCTGACAGTACCTTCCCTCTGACACCGCTGTGGTCCTGACGTACCGTCCCTCTGACACCGCTGCTGTGTCTGGACGTACCGTCCCTCTGACACCGCTGTGTGTCTGACGTACCGTCCCTCTGACACCGCTGTGTGTCTGACGTACCGCCCCTCTGACACCGCTGTGTGTCTGACGTACCGTCCCTCTGACACCGCTGTGTGTCTGACGTGCCGTCCCTCTGACACCGCTGTGTGTCTGACGTACCGTCCGCTCTAGACAGCTGTGTGTCTGAACATACCGTCCCTCTGACAACCGCTGTGTGTTCTGGACGTACCGCCCCCCCATCCCTCTGACACCGCTGTGTGCTCTGACGGGCCATCCCTCTGACACCGCTGTGTGTCTGGACGTACCGTCCTCTGACACCGCTGTGTGTCGTGACGTTGCCGTCCCTCTGACAACCGCTGTGTGTCTGAACGTTACCGTCCTCTACACCGCTGGATTCCATCGTGTGTCTGACGTACCGTCCCTCTGACACCGCTGTGTGTAACTGACGTACCGTCCCTCTGACACCGCTGTGTGTCTGACGTACCGTCCCTCTGACACCGCTGTGTGTCTGACGTGCCATCCCTCTGCCCGCCGCCGTTACAGGAGTGTATCGACTGGGCCAAGGAGGAGAAGCGCACGTTCCTGCGCCAGTCGCTGGAGGCGCGTCTGGTGGCGCTCTATTTCGACACCAAACTGTGCCAGGAGGCGCTGTCGCTCGGCTCCGCGCTGCTCAAGGAGCTCAAGAAGCTCGACGACAAAAACCTGCTGGTCGAGGTGAGCGACATTGGACGGGAGGTGGTGCGGGGAGGTGGTGCAGGGGTGTGGGGGTGAAGTGATGGCCTGTGTGTCGGGTGATGACTGCTGGGTGTGGTGACAGCGAAATCGTTTGTTTGCTGTTTTTGCTGTCGAAAACGGAACCAGTTGTTTAGAACTTGTGGCTGACAAATACTGCGACTGGCAAGTGGCAGCTGACAGACGCCGGCCATTCGAACTAGAGATGCAGAAAATGTTAAATTCTTGGTCACGGCCCCGGTCACAGCAGCTGACCTACTCAGAGTCCCGGCGTCCCGGCACCAGGCAAATTGAGCCCGGCTTGGTCACGGCCAAGGACAATTTTCAACAACATGACGATAGTTATTAAATTTTTATCCTAAAAATTGACAACGTAGAACATTGCAGAACAGGAAACAGAACAAAAACTTACAATAGTACCTGGATGACTAAGGTGAACTAAATGTAGGAAGTGGGATGACGATGATTAGGTAGTGTTTAAGGACGCTCTGACAGCAAAGGTCACATGGTGCCCATAACGAGGGTCACATGGCGTCTTAGGAAGTAGGAAAAT
>VOPJ01008056.1:0-10505 GCA_014673585.1 Semibalanus balanoides
CAGCAGCTTTCACTTAATATTTTGCACCACAAACGACGTACATTTGACACATTTTTTGAAGGTGGGACAGTTCCTTAAAGTGTATGAGCCATATTTTCCATCCAAAGCATTCGAATGCGACCATGATCACGCAAAGTGCTCTAAATTGTACAAATATAACAAGCATCCTGCATCAGCTAAGGTACGATTGCTAGAAAAGGTCAAGGTCAGCTATCATAAGGTTACTGTGTGCAGATTATCTACGAAAGTCATGAGACATATAGTGTGTTTGTAAGTGTTTTTAGTATGTTTGTGTGTCTGATATGTTTGTGCTGATGTGTAAAAAAAGTAAATAAGCAAACATAAATATGCATAAACGAAACATTATCTGAAATTAAACATGGTAATCAGTAAAAGACAGTTTCATATTTAAATGGTCGTCCAGGAAACGAGGTGGTCTTAGTATTGGTTTATACCAATTACTGAATACCTTTACTCTCTTGTAGAGCAGCATTCATTTTTATGTGTATCTTCATATCGCAAAAGCCACCCCACTAACCGGCGCTGAACCTGGATGAGACCAAGCAGGCAACAAGCCTTGCTTAGCTGCGGGGCTCAACGGGTTCCAGCAGAGCCTCACTGCTTGCTCGACCAGGACCTGCCTTCCCCAACCCATAGGAATGATAGGTGTATGCTGCCTCGCTGCCTGGCAAAACCTTTCTTGATGTAACGAGATTGGGCAGCAGACAGCGGGGCACACACTTGCGATCCTTACTAGATTTGGTTATGTATGCGAATGAAGAAAAGTGTATAGATCCCAAGGGCATAGTGGGGGGCAGTCGCTTGCTGATTTCAGTTCAACGAACTACTTTCTGCCTTTCTTATTTTTGGACTAGCACTTAACACCTAGTGCCTCTTCATTGCTTTTTATGTTGCTTCCATTTCTAGCTGGAGTTATGCGCGACATTTTCTCTTTTGTCTCTGGTGTTAAGCGTAAGGGTGATGTGCGTCTTGGGATCAAAGGGCGGGGGCGCTCCTGGCCACCTATTCATGGGTGGCGGCTTAGAAGTAGTTTAGAAGAAAGAAAAAAATGTTATTTTACATGTATAATTAGAAAGTGATAGTCGTTTTACCAACTGAATTTATTTAAGTTAATTTAGTCTCAAACATAGTTCAAGGTCAAATTACATCAGGTCAAAATCCAAAGCTGTTAAATATAAATAAAGGGGACGTTTCTGGACCAGCTTGCCTCAGAAGTGCAGAACTGACGTAAATTTGTTTCGAAGTTTGTCATTAAAAAATGAGATGATTTACCATTACTTAAGAATTTATAAGCAATATGTGAATGAAAATGATCGTATTTTTAAATATGGCTTGTGATCCAATGTATATCTAAAATATTTTGTGTTTAATATCTTCGAAAACAATATTGTGTGGTCATTATTCATTTGTTCCCCAAAAAATGTTTATAAAGTTGTGGGCGTCACAAATAAATTGTTCAAAAATCTTAGAAGAGAGGCATTTTGCAGTCCTACCATTTGCTATATTTTTACGTTTTTAATTGCATTTTGGCCAAAATATGGCATTTAAATTTGTATGGTATGTTTAAGCTTAACTGAGTTGTTTTTTAAGCTCGTGTGTAGTCAGGTCACTAAATTCGCTGTATCTCGAGATAAAAAAAAAAATGCACACAAAGGCCGTAGGTACAATTAATATAGGAGAAGGTACCGTAAGTTTCACTTTGATAGTGCGTGCATTATTCAGACAGCTATGGTGAAAGTTTGGGGGAACGCCTCCCAAACCAATCAATTAATCTAAGTTGGTAGCTAAAATATGGTAAAACTTCCTAACAGTATGTTTCTGCGAACTATATTTGGTTGTGTAAGGGTAAATGAGTAAATATATCAGCTCTTGATTGATGAACTTAATAAACTATTTAAACTCCAAAACCGTGTGTTAGGTAGAACAGCTTGGTATAGCGGTACACCTCACTGTGCTGAGGTCTGTCCGGGTCGGGGGGGGGGGCTCAAAGTTATATGGTAGCATGGGCGTGACTTTTACTGACCCATAGGGTTACATGTTAAAATGACAATTTGTCATACAAAATTTCGGGACTTTCTTCAAAGAAGTATATTAAAGTTGAATTATAGAAATAAAGTTTCAGCGTTTTTGTTTCGATTTTCGGGATCAAAATGTCAAGCCCAACCAACGGCTCTCGAGTTTTTAGCCAAAGTATGCGATCGCGCCGACCGCCGACTGGTTTTGTGAGTACCAATATGGCCGCCGTCATAAGACAGCTCGGTCAATGGGGTCGCAGCGACAATGCTTACCAATACACTTAAATATGAGGTTGCTGATCGAAACAAAAGCGCCATACACGCCGCGAGTAAGATGCAGCCTTATCCTGGTATGTAATTCCAGATCTGGTTGTGGCCTTCACTTTTTGGTGTGGTTTTTAGTCTTGTAGTATATTTATTATATTTATGGTATATACAAATAATGAGTACCCAGTGTATAGTGCCCTGGTCCGGGTCCTGTTTGTCTGTCATCACTACACCCATCACGAGCAGGTCCTGCCAAGAGGTTACGTAAGTTCTGCCTGCCCAGAGGCCAGAGACAGGTGTGAAATGCCATCCTGACACCCCTCCCCCATCTGACGACCCCCACCCTGACGACCTCTGCTGCATGTCGCCGCCGACTAAGACGCGTCTCTCCTAACACTGCCTTCACCACCGACCCCCGTCTTATACCCTCTTCCTCCCCCGCCCACCACGTCCGTCGCTCGAACCCCCCCCTCTCCACCCCAAACCCCGCGTGTCGGCCCCCCCCCCCCCCCTCTGCCGCCGACGGCCGTCACTGTTGCAACTGCTCTTGCTGCACGAGGCAGGGAGCAAGTCGAGCTCAGATGGCCCTGTCAAACGCCCGGCTCAGTTCTAATAATATATCGCCCATCGGGCAAGCCGCTCAACGTTGAGAACAGCGACTATAAGCAGCTGACCGTCAGCTTGATATAGGCCTGTTCCAGTCGCACTTCTAACCTCCTCAAACCTGCTCCCACTTGGTCCATGTCGTATTCTTTAACACAGAGCAGTTGCAGTTGGAGCAACGTAGAGGAGAAAAGAGGCCGCGAATGGAACATGGCCCATAGCTGGCTGACCGTCAGCTGATAAAGGCAGCTGACTGGGCAACTTTGTGTCTCATTAGAGAGCGGGTTCTGACAAATGTACCAAATGTATAACATTGCAAAAAAAAATTGCCTTGGTATATGAAATATTAACCCACGCCCCACTGGGCCTCTAGCATTTCCTTCGTCCGACTGGATGGGGGGGTTTGAACACCCCTCCCCTCTATCGGGCTCTTACGGCAACGTAGACCAAAAACAAAATCACTGTTCGAACCGTTATCACAAATCATTTCGAAACTATTTGATATTTTTTGGCCTCACGTCAAAACTCAGGTCACCAGAGGTCATCGAAGGTAAATTTTTCCAATTTTAGGACATCGCTCCAGAAATCCCCAAATATCTCGGAAACTATGCTATCTAGAATCAAACGTTTACAATAAATCGCTAGTCACTGAAATTTGCAATCGACCCAATTGCCTCAAAATTGACCTCAGGTCAATAGTTTAGGCTCTAGAGGTCATTAAAGTTAAAAAATATGTTTTGGGGCAAAAAATATTTTCGCGAATAAACTTTCTATTAAATTAACAAAGAATAAACGCAAATACGTTTTTACACCATGTGTTGTATTCGTCCAATACGCTTTGAAATATGCCACAATTTGATCGATGTTAGAGTCAATAAAAAAAAAAATTACCTCAGGTTCAAGGTCACATGTGGTGCACCCAAGTAGGTCATGCTGCATATTTCAGGACGATGTGTCTTGACGACGGCAAACACATTGGTGAAAGTTTTACACTTCTTCTATCTCATTATGTTTAGATTATTGACGAAAAGGTGTTGGTGACCTCGGATGACCTCAGATGACCCCGTAAGGATCCCTGAGCAAAACCTACACTTGGATCATACATAACATCTTATTCTTACATTGTCCAGAAGAAAATGGGCTGATATCGTCGAAAAAGAAAGCATTTGAATATTTCTTCATTGACTTATAATGGGAGGTCACAAAATTGACCCAAACTCAGGTCACCGATATCATAAATCCGAGATACAAACTCTGTAGATGCTGATGGCTTGATGTAATCCTAAAAGTTTGATATCGATCCGTTAGAAACTGTGGTCATGGCACGACCGCAAACTGTTTGGTAGGTGGGAGTCACTTGACCGACCTAGGGACCTGACCTAACCCGATATGAAACTGAATTTTCGCAAAAATGTGCGAAAAAGGATCAATGATTTAGTGTTATGCCTAATTTAACGGCGCTACGCTGCCACCGTTTTTTTTGTTATCTTGAAAAAACAGGTAGGGGTGTTCAAACCCCCCCCCCCCCCCAGTGGGGCGCGGGTTAAACATACCACAGTGAAAAAAAACGAAAGCACTATCACCGAAAACATGGAAATAAGTATAAACAATTTTAATATAAATAAGTACCTAGAGATTCCCCCAGAGAACTATTTTCAACATTTACAATATTACCCATACATATATTACGCCAAATGAGGAGTGAAACAGCGATTTAACCCTATTCCCTGCGGGAGGCAGAAATTCTGCCCCCGGTAGTTTTTTGCCCGCCGCTTCTGAACCGTTACGTCTATCCTCTTGATTTTTTTTTTGAAATTTGCATAAATATTAATGACGCGTGTTTTGTCAAAATGTTGACAAATCGGCGCAGCAGAGGCGGCTCCAGGGCAGAGACTATCATGGGTGCCCAAACCCCAAGCCCAACCCAGCCAAAGCCCATGAACACCAAGCCCAGACCTAAACCAGACCCATTACAATTCATAATATTGATACCCATGCCCATTGGGGTCCATTCAGATAAGGCAGATAATTATTTTCACAAAATTTGCAACCATTACCCGAGCATGCTGACTTTCATAATATTTATAAAAAAAATGTTAAAATCTGGTTGTCAAGTAAAAAATAACTCTTAGCGACATTATTCCAGAATTGCCATAGCCATGCCCGCTCAGTACCCATGAAAAGTCAAGAAATGCATACCCAACCCAGACATTTGGAAGCATTGAGTGGGCACCCATGGGTGCACCCAGCCCTTGATAGTCTCTGCTCCAGGGTCATGTTTTTGGGAGGTCGTTACGAATTCAGTTGAGCTTCGCATACTTCCTTCGTAGTTTGCGGTGGAATAAAAGCGTCAGAAACTAAGTCACTGCCTTACACATCATACATGATTGGATTATATATATTTTGGGGCAGAGGCGCACTCAGGTGCATAAAATGGGAGGCGATATCCTCTGTCAATTTAGGTCCAACTTCAAATAAGCAAGATGATAAAAGGCGTTCCGCACATGGTGCTCCCCACGTTGTTTACCTGAATCCACTTATGCACAATTTGTTGCATTTGCAAATTACAGCAACAAACCCAAATGTGACGTTCCCACGTCCCAAACTTTCAGGAAAAGCACATATTTTTATCAAAAAATCCCCCCATTTTTTAACCCCGAATACGCCTATGATTTTTTATTTTTGTACTTGTCTTTTTCACACATTAAAGACCATGACATTGGAAGTTAAAAAACGTTATTTGCATGAAAATTGGTCTAATCACATGGCCACAATGACCTTTTAAAAAACATCCCAAATTTTCGTATTTTTTGCTCCCTGGCCCCCTATTTTTGAACAAAAATGCAATTTCGGGATCCAAAAGTAAGATTTCGTCACAAAGAATCGAATGGTGTTTGTTCCATCAAAATCGGCCGAGTGTTTCTCGAGATCTCTGGTGGGGGGCATAATCTGCCGCCCCACGCAGGTTAACGTAATTCTGGCCGCCTGCAGGGAATAGGTTAGTGACATATTTCGAGATCCGGTAACATGGTAGGCATAGATCATGCAATTATTGTAATCTGTATAAGTATATCCATAGATAACAGTAGACCTTAATTTGACACGAAATCAGGTCACTGCAGTAAGGGGTCGAAAATTTAATTTTAGCATCGAGAAATCGAGAAACATAGATGCCATCCCAGATCAATATTTCGGCAACCAGGTGTCTGATCACTGCGACAAACACAGACGTGTAGAGAAATTAACGGGCTAGCGGATGCAGTGTAACTCTGAGAAAGCGCATGATGAGTTGAAAATTAATCGCTATATGAACGCAAATTTGTGTTTTTATTTCGTCTTTCACGATTAATGTTACTGCTCCGACCTCCTGGGACGCAAAAAGATTAACAACCCGTAATTTTGAAGAGAGTGTACCGTCTTTATAATCATGTGAAATCAACATGTTTTCATGTAATATTGCAGTGCTAATACACCTATGATAAACACTGGACTATCTTATGAACCCTTTTGATCTGCACCGATACCGACAACATAGGAAGCGTGAGAAACGCAGAAAGTCAATAGCTGGAAAGCGCCATCAATTCTGACAATACCTATAAACAAATTATTCGGTTATAAACATCATGGTTAAAATAACAGCTATTAAAACGCTGTAACGCCAATTTCCGTCAGCATAATTTGCGTCGGCAAAACTTTCATTAGCATTACAGCAATGCATTTTCGGACCCATACTGCAGTAGCCTGATTTTCGTGTCAAGCCCAGGTCTACTGTTATCTATGGTGTATCATATTGTATAATATATATATTTTATCAGTTTTTGGTCCAGCAAGAGCAGCTGAATTTGAACGATGGACAAGCCCAAATTAGCAGGTTTAAGCAGGCACACAATAAACCTGAACTATATCACTCTTCTGGCGTAGTGACGCGTGCCATAGAAGTTCCAAGTCGTTTGTTCACCCAATGTGTTATCTTTACATGAGTATATATTGCCACGTTCGCTTTTTTAGACTGCCGATTTATAGCAGGATGCGATCTGCTGGCTTAATAACATATTTTAGACGAAAATATTAATTGAAGTCATTCTGCTAGCATAAATATTTATTGAGCTATCATCATGCCTGAACAAGTTGCGTGTTGCTATACATTTAAAAGTTGTTGTTTTTCCGACTGATGAATGCTTATGATCAATTTTCCGGCAGTAAGCATTTGGCTAGCGTCTGATAGTGAATGAATGCTAGTAACATTTGCAGTCACAGTTTGGGTTAGGGCGAAAAAATACCAATCACTTATCGTATAGGGGTAACTACTAACTAATGTCTGTGACATGATGACATCCTATATGTGTATGTCTTCGCTCTTCGAAAAGACCACAGGTGATGTTTCCAAACAAATGAGCAGCCTAATATAGCTCTAAGTTTAACTCGTGTTTAATTTGGCAAACTTAACGCCAATTAGATTGAGAGCTCATGTTGCCATGACAACGGCGTAAGAGTCCAGGGTTTTTTCGTACCGACTTAAATGGTAACACTATGCTCATGTTGTCAATTAGCACAACTAAAGTGAGGCTGAAGGTTAGAGTTGTATATTCATTTTCTGTCTTAAATATGTTGAGATTCATTGTTTCAGGTTGTGTCCGCAGTAGGCTATTACTTAACCACCTGCCATCAATAAGAACAGACCAGAAAGTAAGGAAAGGAGATGCAAACTAATCTATATATATATACATATATATATATATATATATATATATATATATATATATATATATATCATCCGACGGTGCCGCCACTTCCCCAAGGCTGGAGAAAGACATTCTGAAGTCAACTATTGCCATGAAACGCGCATAGAAGCCTCCGACATCAATGATCTCGTAAGATATCATAAATTACGTAAAATTACACAACAATGAATAATGGATCTCATGATTGAAGACAATTATGAGAACTGGGATATCGATGGAAATTGCTACATCCATTCAGAACGTGTCAGCGGTACAAGTGACCTCCAGACACCTCGCGATGAAATCGCAAAATTCCCCTTTGCGATATCCTTGTACGTAAATGCCTTGTCAATAATGTTCCTTTTGTCATAAAACGACAACGTAAAAACACCTTTACCCATCCAGAGGGAAGCGCCCATTGGCCGCTGCCGCCTCCCGGCAATCAGCGTGTTTGTGTTTATTTTGGCGGCGTCGTTATGTTGGCGAGTGTCGTGCCGGGGCGGGGCGGCTGACAGAGCGGGTGTTGCCTGTCGGAGGTGACGGCGGCGCCTAGAGTCAGTGACCTTGAGCGGAGGGGGGCGGACGGTGAGGATGTGCCGACTGTCGATGTCGCGTGGCAGGGTCACGGAGATATGTGACACGCCGGCCGGTAACAGACAGGGCATTCTCGGAGCGGCGGGCTATCCGAGGTGGCATGTTGATGACTGCTGAGGTAGGTATGCCTCTAGGTGGTGGGCTGGGATTAAGTATCGCGCGACGGGTGAATAGTTGGATTCTTATTTCTAAAATAGCTTGACAGGCGATATTTTGTAGACAATCAAAGCGATATTAGGTTGGATGTATTCAGGGTTTTGATCATTAGGATCAGGGACTCAAGAACGTCACGAAAAGTGTATGGGAGGGGCAGTGAAACTTTAATCTCGTCTTGAGAGAAACCTCCAATGCAAGATTGCAAGGTTTTATGATAAATGCTGCAAGACATGCAAGATATGCAAAATTTATTCGTAGCATTGGTCTCTTTTCGTCTAAGCAAACATTTTGCCATCTCCATTTTCCTCACCAAGCATTTGTTTCTGAAAATTTTGGCTAAAAAATAAGGGGATCATGGCCCTGGGCTCGTCTGCTTTTACACCTATCACTAGGATAGTCTGCTTATGTCAATAATTCAGCAACTGAACTATACGTGCAGAGTAGACCAGTTTGTTAACCTTTAACCCACGCCCCACTTGGGGGGTGTTTGAACACCCCCTCCTGTTTTATCAAGATAACGAAAAAACGGCGGCGCGTAGCGCCGCCAAATTTGGCATAACTAATTATTGATCCTTTCCGCACATTTTGCGAAAATTCAAATTTCATATCGGGTTAGGTCAGGTCACCAGGTCAGGTCAAGTGACCACCATCTACCAAAACGTTTGCGGTCGTGCCATGACCACAGTTTCTAACGGATCAATATCAAACTTTTAGGATTACATCAAGTTATCAGTATCTACAAAATGTGTATCTCGGATTTTTTGTATCGGTGACCTGAAGTCGGGTCAATTTTGTGACCTTCCATTATAAGCCAATGGAGAAATATTAAAACGCTTTCTTTTTCGACGATATCAGTCTAATTATCCTTCTAGACAATGTTATAATAGGATATTATGTATGATCCAAGTGCAGGTTTTGCTCAGGAACCATTTACGGGGTCATCTGGGTCATCCGAGGTCACCAACACCTTTTCGTCAAAAAGTCTAAACATAAGAAGATGAGAAGAGTAACTTCAACCAATGTGTTTGTCTCGTCAAGACACATCTCTTGATATGCAACATGACCTACTTGGGTCAACACTTGACCTTGACCTGTGGTCATTTTTTTTTTAAATTGACCTAACATGATCAAATTTAACATATTTCATATTGCCTTGACAAGACAAACATGATGGCGTTAACAGTATTGCGTTATCTTGATTAGGTAAGAAGTTATTTATGAAAGTATGTTTTGTCAAAAATCAGCATTTTGACTTTATTGACCTCTAGAGCCTAAACTATTTAATTTATGTCAACTTTTAGAACCTACATGCGATTTCCAATTTCAATGGCTATCGATTGTTTTTGAACATTTGTTTCTAGGTAGCATAGTTTCCGAGATATTTGGGGGTTTCTGGAACGATGTCCTAAAACTGGAAAATTTGACCTTCGATGACCTCTGGTGACCTGAGTTTTGACGTGAGCGAGAAAAGGTCTGAAATAGTTTCGAAATGATTTTTGATAACGGTTCGAACATTTTTGTTTTGTTTTGGTCTAAGTGCCATATGAGCCGAGTTAGAGGGGGTGTTCAAACATCCCCCGTCGGGCGAAGGAAATGCAGAGGCCCAGTGGGGCGCGGGTTAAGACTAGCTGGCAGGAGCGTAGGACCGTGTCACAAAGTAAGGGGTCAGTGAAACTTCGATTTCGTTTTGAGGGGAACTGAACCCCCTACACGGAATGTATGTGAATATTTGAGCTTCTTTCGTCTTCGCGAATCTGTTGCACCTTTTAATTTTTATAACGGAGTAAAACTGCTTATGTTAGTACACAAATGTTCAAAGTGACGGGGCCATGCCCCCCCCCCTTTTCTCCCCGTCTTCCTACACTTAAGCTGGCTGGGAACAGCGTGTTTCCTGATTGGCGCCGCTTCAATTTGGTTAATAGATCACTTTCGTCTCATGGTGAAAGTAAGTATTATTTTCCAAAATAAGTCAACATACCTACTGTTAAGGACTATGAGAATACCGTCCCTCCCTTATAAAAGATGTCCAAATATATAGACAAGAAGATGAAAAATAAGAACTGCAGCGAAAATGGGTGGCGCCTCCGTCGATCAGGTGGAGCCTCTCAAGGTAATGCCCTCATGCCCC
>VOPJ01008057.1:0-10506 GCA_014673585.1 Semibalanus balanoides
GTGGCCCCGGCGGATGTGGCCTCACACGTTCGCTTTTCTGCCAGTGGTGGCGGCGGCTTCGTCTGGGACGCAGCTCCTCTGCTAGGACTCTTCACTGAAGATGACCTAAAAGAGCTGCGGCCGCATGTAGGTATCGACTGCTACCGTGACGCCGTGCGGGC
Source organism: Semibalanus balanoides (assembly GCA_014673585.1). Classification (NCBI taxonomy): domain Eukaryota; kingdom Metazoa; phylum Arthropoda; class Thecostraca; order Balanomorpha; family Balanidae; genus Semibalanus; species Semibalanus balanoides. The sequence goes on from VOPJ01008057.1 coordinate 162, forward strand.
CTGGCTGACAGGTCAGCACCAGCTGCCAGAGACCGAGCGACCGGCCGGTCTGCCCGCTGACCTGAGGTCACCACGGGACCTCTGCGACCTGCTACTGAACATCCCACTGCATGTGTGGGTTCTCAGGGAGAGTTTACCCGTCTGCTGGGCCGGATTGACGAGGAAAGCAGCTGAACTGATGAGGATAAGGGCACCTTACGTGGCTCCCGTGGAGCAGGCAATAAGACAGATGACACTGAAGGCCTCAGCACGCTGGGAAGTGTTAGCTAAATTCTGCCACGCCAAGCTCGGTATGGATCAGCAGACAGCTCTGCAGACGGCCTACCGAGTCGGGGTGGAGCTGCGGCAGCTCTTCGACGATCCTGAGACGCTCGCCAAGTACAGGAGGATCCGCCACTCTCTCCCCGACTCCTGGAAGCTGCGGCCCTTCATGTTCGGTGACTCTGGTTGAGGTGTTGACCCCTCTGCACTTCGCGTTCGGTGACTCTGGTTGAGGTGTTGACCCTGCTGCACTTCGCGTTCGGTGCCCGGGGGGGGGGGGGTAGCGGGCTGTAGCGATGGTGGAACCCCGAGACTGTCGCTCCCACTTTTAAGGAAACCTCCATGGTAGTCACTCGGGGAACTCCCTATACCTGCTGTTTGAAGGACTTGCACTTGTTGCTTGTGTCGTCCAAGCATTGGAAGTTGTTTGGACACATGTATAAGATATATCGGCTGAACCACGAAGTTGTTGTTTGCAGCTGCACATATGGTGTTTTGGAATAGTGTTGGCTAATCAGTAATTATGGTTCATAAGCGACTTGATGGTCGATGAACATTGCTTGTGGTGTTGCTTGTTGAGCGTCCATTTTATTGTTGGTAGCATGTGCCAATTGTGTAGTATACACGTAAGCCAGCTACATTCACTGTGAGTGGTATTATTCAGTTGAGTAGTTTCACTTAAATTGCACACTTCGTTTCTCATGTCTGTGAGTCATTTATGCGCCTGAGGAACTAACCTATATCGGTAGTTCTCGGCCCGAGAGTTGATAATCAGCTGCTCATGGTAAACTGCTATGATTTTGATAGAGCTAAGAGCATATGTTTTTGGGGTGTTTGTTAATAACGTTATCGCGTTCAGTTGCCCCGTTATTTGAACAGTGAACATTCAGTGCAGTACGGTATGTTGTGTACGACGGACTGACGTCGCACAGTGTCCACTGTCCACCGTTGACCAGTGCACAATACACCGTTGACCGCTGCAATTACACCACCATACGGTTTCTCCGCGCAGAGGCGCCCCTCACAACATAGCACAATCGGTAAGGTGCACTGGAATTCAAAACTGGAGATCCGTGCTCGAATCTCTGGTGAAAGCATGTTTTCGGCAGGATACCTTTGTATGACTTATACAAAGGTATTCTGCCGAATGACTTGATGACATATCTTTGTATAAACTGAACGATTCCCCTAACAATCTTGGCCACGAAGCAACCGCACCAATAAAACAACATTAACAGCAAAACAACGTCAACTATTATTGCAGTTTCTGAAACTCTGACCCAATGGAATTACAAGTTTGTGAGTGCAAACATTCCCTTGCTTCATTCAGCCTTTGATGAATAGAACATGTGTTTTACAAACATTTCTACAAATAATACAAGGACTAATACAAAATATCCGACCTGATTTTTCCCCTAAAAACCATTAGGTTCCGGTGGATGATATCCGGTGCTGAGTATGCTTAGATGGTTGTGAAGTGTGAACGTATTCAAACATTTTCAGCACTAGCGCTCGATCCAGTCGCTGTCGATCATTGTGTATCTACTATATACATGTTACAGTTGTGTTCGCGAAATTCGGTGAAATCCGCGGACTCTTAGGCAGTCGCGGACATGCCCTAGGCGTCCGCGGAGTCAAACAACTCTTGTCGATTCCGCGGATTCACGGCCGGGGGGGGGGCCGTGATTCCGCGGATTCACAAGAGTCTTCAGGTCAGTCCGCGAGATTGCCTGAAGGTCGCTGAGATCCGCGAATTGCCTAGTGAATCCGCGGGACTATCGATTCTTTCCAGTGATTCCGCGAATATCCTAGTTATTTCGCGGGATTACTGGAGTAAGGGACTCATGCACCTCAAACGGACATATGTTTGCTTGTTTTATAATAATTCATGACTTAGAGAAAATGATATAACCATATGTCGCAGTCTCTCTGGTCACGCAGAAACTTGTAAGTCGTTAAAGAGGGCAGCAATAGCAAACAAAAGTCACTTGTTGACCTCAGAGTTATCGTAGTCAGACGTTGTGGTCGGCGGAATCAACGGGGCTTGACTTACTTCCCGTCAAGCCTTAGCCTTCGGATCCAGGTAACGATCGGGGCTCGCAGCTCGCTGCCGCCCACCATAATTCAGCTGTGAGATGCAACTTGTGTGCATAAAACGAGTAACTAAATCTGGGACCCTAAATCGTACTTGTTTAAGCATTCGTGGATATAGGTTTAAGTAGTAATTAAGTCCACCGTTAAGTATTTCAAGTTAATAAATTATCGTAAGTTCTGGGGTCCAGATTATCCTAGTTATCTATCAAAACTTGCATCTCAGTGAGGCACGGACAGGCAGTCGCCGCGCAGCGAGCCCGGACACGTAAACGGGAGGTGATGGGTTCAGCCATGACGGGGGAGAAAGCCAATGCCGTTGAATTCCACTGCAGCACAAGTCTGATCGGAACCCCCTCATGACCGATACCTATATGTATATTTAAATTTGTCTTTCTAAGCTGGTGTTGTGATTGCTAATTTTTTCAAATTCATTCACATTTATGGCATTTCATGGTCAATTTAGGTCTGCCGGATGTGGTATTCTTAGCAGCCACTGCACTGGAGCACCGTGGCCAGAACAGAGCTGATCTAAACCTCTAGCCATTCACAAATATCCCTAGAACCTCTAGTTTTTTTGCTGAAAACCTTCTAGGATTCCTCGGGAAAATGTACTTAGAATCTCTAGATTAACTCTTGCGAACACTAACGCCAAAAACGTTCAGGATTGAGGTTAAACCTCTATATTAGCAACTCTGACTGGGAGTATCTATGTTCCCCTGTATAGACGCTGTGCTGCCGTGCACCAAACCCTGAAGGCAGTCGATTCCATACCGGAGAAGTTCAGCTATAGCCGACCTCCCATTTGTGCTTGTGCTAGTGTGCGATAAACAGGGTGATTTCCGCTGCTCTGTTTGAGGAAAAACTGGCCGAGGGGCTATCTCGGAAGACAAGTGACAGCAACCGCTATGTGACTGACGAAGAACACGCAGTCACAATTCAAAAACTGCTGGCATTTGCAAAAGAAGAAGTAAAGCCCAATAATAGTAAAGAATACCGGTGGTATAACACCCTGACTGTGGTTGAGTACGGAGGCAATATTTATAAGCTCGTCAGGAAGGATGGGGGAAAGGAAGTGCTTCCTGCCTCCAGACTCTTTGAAGTAATCCACGAAGCCCATGTCATCAGTGGACATGCTGGACGTGATAAGCTTACTACTGCGCTGAAAAAAGACTTCTGGAACATTACATACGAAATTATCCAAATGTATCTGACTACCTGCCAGCAATGTGAAGAGAAACGACCTCGCGCGAGAAAAAATATTGTGGTGTCACCAATCATCTCAGATGGTTTCAACTCCAGAGCGCAAGTTGATCTCATCAACTTTGAGAGTGAGCCCGACGGCACGTACAAGTACATCATGACGTATCAGGATCACCTCACCAAATTTGTAATTCTTAGAGCGCTAACATCAAAACGAGCAGCACAGGTCGCCTTGCACCTGTTAGATATCTTTTGTGAAATTGGTGCGCCTGCTATCCTGCAGTCTGACAACGGTCGAGAATTCGTGAATGAACTGATTCGCGAATGTGCTTCAATGTGGTCCGGCTTGAAAATGGTTCAAGGTAGTCCGCGTCACTCTCAATCGCAGGTAAGCCATGTTTTTGGTTAACGCATTGTTTAAAAAAAATGAATAACATGTTTGCTTAGGGATATACACAAAATTGTCACATACGTGCCAACTCGGTTTTTTGTCGGCCGTTGTTTTGTCCTCACTCTTGCATGACCATTTTTAACCAATATTTGTGTCATCTATCCTAAAAACGTTGAAATTGTATTCATCTATTTGTTAAGTCTTTTCCTTGATAAATATATTACTTTTGCAACGTTTTGCTTATTTTCTGAGAATTAAATAAATTTACGTATATGTAATAATTTCCGTACCACGACTATTGTTACGTATTTATAAATGATCATTCAGCTATTTAGCTTGCTTCCATATTTGTGTCGTTCACAGCTTGAAGGGGCTTAAAGAAACATTACAGCATATTGTGTTTGCCATTTCAGGGCTCAATTGAAAGAGCCAACAGAACTGTGCAAGAAAAGCTGGCGTGTTGGAGAGCTGACAATACGCCGACCGACTCCCTGAACACAGACGGAACAACAAAGAAGATCGGCTGGCTACAAGGGCTTCGCTTCGTTCAGTGGGCAATGAACACACAGGTGAGTGGAAGTGTTGTCAGGTGTGGTTTGCTCGAGCCATCTTTCAATATTGACCCGCGCTTGCCCGGGGTCTGAGCCGAACACCATTGACCGGGGAGGAGGGATATTCATCCTAGTTATTTTCGGAACCAATGATTGAAGCGAGACACACAACGCGGCGTTTGAAATCTCTCATTGAGACGCATCTTGTTTGTTGATTAGGGGCTTAGGGCGCAAAAACTACGCATCTAAAGCATACTATAAATTTTTGAATTCCGGTCACATATCAGGTCGAGGATGGGTCAATGGCCGAAATCGAAGTATTTAAGTTTGTGGAAAATACTTTCCCATCCAGAACCTTTGATTGCGACCATGATGACACAAAGTGCTTCCCAAGGCATAACACACATTCTGCATGGACTGAAATGAGATTTTTGGCAAAGCTCAAGGTCAAGGTTAGGTCACAAAGGTTCTCATTTTTTTCCAGAGTCATGCAACACATGTTTGTTGGGCTTTTTTATACGTATAATTCGGTAGTGTTAATAGTTTTACAATCCGAACTCATTTCAGTGAAGTTAGTGTGAAGCTCAGATCAAGTTCTGGTCACCTAAGGTCAAAATTTGAAATAGATATTTGTTAACAAAAAGGCATGTTTCTAGGCCAGTTTTGTCTCAGAAATACAGTGCTGACATTTATTTGTCTTTATCTTGTCAAAAAAGTAAAAACATTATGTTTCAAAATATAACTTCATGTCTTACCATAATGAGGCGAGGCATAATCTTATATCGTCAAACTCGTGTGTAGTGACATCACAAAATTTGATATGTCCAAAATATGTCAACGACATTTCTTCATCTTTACACCGAAGATGGCAAATTAATGTGATAGAAAGTACGAAAATTTCCACGTTGATAGCTCCATCGTGTTTTTAGCTAACGCGAAAACTCGTCAGGGGTGATATTCGCCCCCCCCTTCCCAGTCAAGCCTGGGTTAAGCCACTACCACATTCGTAAATAAATATGTGATTATTTATGGTTTAGCCACAACTTTTATATCTTGAATATTTATATAGTTTGACAAATTTGACTTGGTGTTCAAATTAACTCGAAATGACTGTACATAATTACAATAAAAATTTCCATTGCATTCTTGCATATTCAAAAATTATGTTATGCGTACCTTTAATATTTGTTTCGTGAAAGTATTTCAGTGGGATTATTATAACTGAGTTATTTCTCCAATCCTTTACATATTAATCAAATACTATCAGAATTTATGGAAGGTATAAAAGTGCACTTAATACAGTACTGCCATAGCTGACCTATTTATTGAAAAATAAGTGCGCTTGTGCTATTACAAATGTCATGTCGAACGTTCCTTGCGACCACTTGTCCGTTAACCCGAACACCCCCTTTGTTGGAACACCCCCTTGTGGTTTTATCGAGATGACGAAAAAACGGCGGCACAAGCGCCGCCAAATTTGGTATAACTTATTAGTGATCATTTGCGAAAAATCAAGTTTCGTGTCGGATTAGGTCAGGTCACCAGGACAGGTTAAGTGACCCCACCTCCCAAAAAGTTTGCGGTCGTGCCATAACCACAATTTTTAAGGGTTCGATATAAAACTTTTAGGATGACATTAAGCCATCAGTACCTATCTACCAGATTTCTGTCTCTGATTTTCTATATCGGTGACCTGAGGTCGGGTCAATTTTGTGACCTCCCCATTTTAAGTCAATGGAGAAATATTCTAATGCTTCATTTTTGAAGGATATCAGCCCAATTCCTTCTGGATAATGTTATCATAGGATATTATGCATGATCCAAGTGCAGGTTTTGCTCCGTGACCCATACGGGGTCATCTGAGGCCATCCGAGGTCACCAACACATTTTCGCCAATAACTCTCGACATAATGAATATATAGAAGTGAAACTATCGCCAATGTGTTTGTCTCGTCGAGACACGTCTCCTGGTATGCAGCATAACCTACTTAGGTCACCACTTGACCTTGACCTGAGGTAAATTTTAAGTTGATCTAACATGGTAAAAAAAAATACAAGCGCCTTGACGAAACAGATACGATGGTATACTCGGTTTGGCGTTATCTTTATTATCTAAAAAATATATTAGCACAAAAACATTTTTGCCAAAAAAAAATCACTTATGACCTGGAGATCAAACTATTGATTTAAGGTTAAATTTGAGGACAAATCGTTGGTTGCAAATTTAAATGGCTTTCGACTGATTTTTTCCGTTTGTTTCTAACTAGCATAGTTCATGAGATATATGGAGGTTTCTGGAGGTAAGTCCTAAAACCCAAAAACTTGGCCTTTGATGACCTCTGGTGACCTGAATTTTCGGGTTTTAATTTTCTGAATTTCGATTTTTTTTTAATTTTCGGGCGAAAAAATCCAAAAACAGTTTCGAAATGATTTTAGACGACGTTTTGAACAATGTTTTTGGTTTTGGTCTACGTTCCATAGGAGCCGAGTTAGAAGGGGGTGTTCAAACATCCCCCGTAGGGCGCGGGAAAATTTAGAGACCCCAGTGGGGCGCGGGTTAACCATTTCTTGCCACTGGGAATAGGTGTGATTTATCTGAAGCAACTTTCCACTATAATTACTTCTGTTGACATTGAGTCAACAAACACAAATCATAATAATGAATATCATAAGATAAGAGTGGGTGGTCATGATTATCTCTCGTCCCCTGATTAAACTTTGTGCTTGCTTGTCGTGTTCTTTCGACTGTGACTCACTAGACGTTTGTGTCTACTCTCATTTGACTCGGTGCCCGGCGCTGAGAGCTTAATAGTTATTCAATGGTGACTCAAATCCCTTGGCATGTTCAGTGCTGACTCGACTCTAACTAAAGCTGAGGTATCATTTTAGTCCAATTTGACTCATGACTCTGAGTCGAGCACAAACCTATTGTACATTTATATGTGATGTACACGACACTGTAATAATTATACCTCTGTATTGCACACTGATTATAATCTCGTCAAGACTAGGTATATAATATAATACATTCATAGTGACATTTATTTTTTTAATTTCCAGGTCCACGCGGGTATCGGAAGAACACCATTCACAGCAATGTTCGGTACCGCTCCACGCATAGGTCTCCAAACGTGGCGACTACCATCGACTGTGGCCGCTAACATAGAAACAGAAGACGAACTACGCCAGGTACTACAAGACACGTCTGGGCGACTCCCTGATCAACCAGATGAAACCGCTGCACCACGTGAGAGGATGGATCTCGAACAGCCCAGCACCTCTTCGGCATACGCTGAGTCACCTGGAGAGTCAACTGCTGCTACACAGCCACAGACCTTGGCAACCTGCTCCTCCTGCACTGCTTCCGCCGAATCACCATGCAGGCACTGCCGTCGACAACTGGAGGTTTTGGAAGAACGCCGTGGTGCGAAAAGGTGCCAGACCAGACAAGCGGAGAAAATGTTGGAAAGAAGCAAACGTCAGGCTCCTCAAATCAACGTTGGTGACAACATCCGTGTTGCGGTGCCAGACCTGGACCGATCACGAGGCATGCATAGAAACATCATAGGCGTGATTATGCAGGTAAGCTGTTGTCACTGACACGCCTTATTGCATTTTCAACTCTTATTGCAGTATTGCAGTCACACTCAATCTTGCTAAAATGGCTGATGGCTGGCTGATGTTTTTAAGTATCACAACTCAAATATATGAAATGTTGTCTTGTAAATTAAGGTTCCAAATTAAGGACAATTTATATTTGAATGATGCCATGAAACACGGCAGATTCTAAAGTTGTATTCAGTTCCAGCGTTTTCGCTTACGTGGTTGTAGAATATAAATGTCCTCTTATTGAATGATGCGTGTTCATTTTGAGCGTGATATATTTTGCTCTCATGATAATTGCCGTTTTCACGATGTATTATTTTGCGCGAAATGTTTGAAAACATTTTAAAATGTTTTCAAATGTTTTAGTAGTAGCTGTTTTCACGATGGACTACATTGCCTAAAAATGTTTTAACCCTCGCGCTACGGACCGCAGGGCGAGGATTAAAACAAAACTACTAAAAACGGCTACTACTAAAATATTTTAAAACATTTCGCGCAAAATAATCCATCGTATAAACGGCTACTATCTAATGTGAGGATTGAGCAGGCGTTATTTATTTTGTATTTTTCCAAGATTACCATAACTATGCAAACAATGAAGTACTTCCGGTCGCTTACATGCTAACTTTGGCAAACCATGCAAAGCGAAGAAGCAGGAGAGTTGAAACTCTTATGAGAAGTAGTTACTTTGTACTTAGTTCATTCAGATGCCTTACCAAAAAATATTTACAGTTTTATTGTACGCTAAGAGAAATGTGTGTTAAAATCAGTTAATAATCATAAAAATGACCCTACTGTTACGTTCTCATATTGTATTGTACGAAATATGACATTAGCAATGCTGTCGTGGTAAAATTCGCAACTTATATTGTGATTTGAAAAATATCTAGAAGTTGAAATACCTAAATGGGTAAATGGTATAACGCTTATCATATTTGTCTGTTCCAGCAAGTCGACGACAAGTTCATGGTGGGAACCAAGCACGGCCTCTTGGATGGTTTATTTAGCAGAAACCAGATTGAACTGACCAGTTCAATATTCCTTACCGTGGAACAGATCCCATCTTTGTCGGGCATGTCAGTCAGAGATGCCGCAAAAGCGGCCGGTGGAAAACGACAAGGGTTGTCGGCTGTAGCTGCCAGAAATGGTGCAGCACAAGACATGTTCGTGCGTAAAGAGACTGCGGTGCAACAGCAGTGCCCAGCACACACAGTGCAAAATAGAATGGCAATGCACTACATGTGTTGTGTTTTTTTGTTGATAGCAGCTTGCTGACATTTTACGAGTGCCACCCTCTTCCATCCACCGGCATCGTATGATGCCACCTATTTTTGGAGATTCTTTTTACGGTATGGTTTAACGATACCGAGATCCAAGTTGGTGCATGTGAAAGTCTGAACAATGTTGTTAACATATGCAGTATTACAAAGGCATCCAAGTAAGCTAAACCACTTCTGATACGAAAAATATTATATTACAAACATACATGCTGCATTAAAAACATTGTAGATTGGCAGCCGTTAAATTTGTCAACTTGTGTTCTATATTCTGAAAGCACATTCACGCTGCGGGAATCCCTGGAATACCCGGCGGGTATTTGAACTGCACTTCCTACGCATTTCGGTTCGGGCACATGTACTTATATCATAGATATTCTGTTACTCTTGCTTCGGGGAGACAAGGAGAAACAGTTTTTCTACCGATTCCCTGGAATCCTTGCGGGAAATCACGCCGTCAGAACAGCTAAATCAGGCTTATGAGTTTGAAAGACGAAACTATTCGATACTTCGTTTCAACACTTTTTCTCACTTTTTTAGAGCGATGCCTACAAAGCATTCCTGACGGTTCAGCCTATAAGTACCAATGGCAATCGTAACCGCCGATGCGTGATGCCAGTAGGAGTTAAGATTAAAATGCACCGAATGACTTAAGAAATGTCAATGGAAGATGATACGACATACAGCGTCCGCTGAACGATGAAAGACCATATTATGCTTGATTTATTTTAGTGCTTGGCCGAATACTGTTTTCCCATTGACCACGTGCTTAAATTTAGCCGTAATGATTAACGGGAGTGATAATACACTCCCAAAGGTGATCATACACTGCTAAGCCTCAGGTAAATGACCCTGCATTTAACCTTTGAAAAATAAGTACTTGTGCTCTAAACCGAGGTTACTAGAACATAAGGTTAGGCAGATCATGACGTCACTGATACTGAAGCCAATGGGTGCACTATATA